>JAHZNA010003290.1:0-15348 GCA_027743935.1 Sinodicranocentrus sp. ZH6
TAATATTCCTAATTCATTTTAGCTACCTTACGGCCAGCTTATCTTAGGATATGTACATTCATTCATTGCAGAACTTTCATCTACGTATTTATAATTGCCTTACAGCGAGTTTATTTGTATTCTTCGGTGTGTGTTGGTGTGTAGTCATGCTTATTTGAACAAAAACAGACAGAAGTCATTGCGAAAATTTCTTTCACGTTCAAAATGTACGAATACATCAAACTGCAACCAAATATTCACATAATTATCTTTACCTTATTATTTACATCAATACAATATTTGAACTGGCAAATTGATACTGTGTAAAATTAGTAGAATATTGTGCATTTTCATTGCCTCATTAATATTGCCCAATTTGGTATCATCATTGGGCAAGCTCATTGCTCAAATCATTGGGTTTTCCTTAGCAAGGATGTTTATGAATCCACATTGGATTTCATTGAATAATAATATATTAGTGCTTCTATTCTCGCTCCCATCACCCAAGAAACCCCTAGAGAAAAGATGCTAAAGCTAGAAGACTTGACCAGCCTCTATGCGGACGACTACTCATTTTACTACATTGTAAGTACTCCAGCCAGACCTGAATAAAAAAACTACTGAAAAAGACAAGTTTTATTACAGAGGTGAACGTGGGAATAAACAATGCAGACAGTACGCTGACCTATTTCTTCTCCGAATGTTTTGCTTGAGCCACACTTTGTATCCATGACAATCCCCTTTGTGACTTTTTCAAGCAAGGTTTGTACACGGTCGTTACTTCCGGATATATGATGTAAAAATACTGGACTCATAGTCCAGTTGAGTGCACTCATAAAGCCAACTTACCCAACCCAACATTCGCATTATAACTTCGTCGTACTCCCAGCAGTCCCTACACAGTTAGTTTGCGTTTGGCCACGTTTTTCAAGTAAAGTATTCATATGCAGCACACTTACAGCACCCACTTCTCTGGCTACGTCTTCAAGAGTCAACATCCGCAGCTGCGTCGTTGCATGAAAAATGTCTTCTTCATGCAAGCCGACAACAACAGACACAACTAACAACCTATATGCTATATATGCATGACAAAAAATGAAATTCACACAATGGCTTGTGTGTGACTCGTGTAAAAAAGTGTGTAGATCTGGAATGAGACTTGGTTGTCCTAACACACATTTATGAAAAATCTATCTCTATACAACTTTACATCTTCTAGTATTTTTTTACAAATCGTGCACAGAAAGTGAGTACAAAGTAAATAAAAAATACAAAGTAAACAAACTCCGTTTTCGATTTACAGGGTTTCGTCTTTATACAGAGCAAGTATAGGCAAAGGTGCACATTCCAACTTATTAGAAGTCAGCGATGTTCTTTCCACATACCTAAATGAATACTTGCCACAAATACCTTTGAAGCGCTATTTTGCCGCATGAATCTCTCTCTACGATTGCGTTTGTCAGAGAATGAGGTTGAGTTTTTCCGGTTCTATTATTTCAACAATTTTCGATTTCAATTTCGACCTAATTTTTCTCTACTCATAAAATACCGACTATTCCTGAATGCTTCAGCAGCCGGCACAGTCCGAAGCCAGAAATGGGCAACTTTCTCCATCTCCATCAGCAAGAATGAGCAGAGAGCACGTGAAAAGTTAGTCGCCTTGCTGAGAGCGACGTGGAACTAAGTTCCGGAAATGGCTTGGCTTCAGGGAGCGAGCAAGCGTGCCGAAGACCGTATAGATTTACTTGTGTGGAGACTGATACACCCTAGCACAAAATAGAGAAAGCAGTGATTCCCACATCATCCAAACATTGAACGAAGACAACATCAGCTGCAAAACTTTTCTCTACAAGATTTCTCGTTGGCTTCTTTCCTTCTCGTGGCCTAGCTTTCCTAGGAATTTCTGGCTGAATCGTAAAGAAAGTCAAAAAGAATGAGAAAGCAAGACAACGCTGATTAGTGAGTACCTTCTCACCTTACGAGCTACACAGTGCATCGGATCCACTTCTTTCTGCTCCTAAAACAAAGAAAAATAAGATCATGCACAAGACGAACGGGTACCGCACGACCGTACAAACAGCAAGCTTCTTCAGCATCCTAACACACTACGTTGTGTCACCTCGGATTTTTCACTCATGGGCCAGGGCTGATGCATGATTGGGAACTAGGAGAAATCTACTCTGTGATTATTAGTGAGCTTTCAGTTGAAAATAATGAGCATCTTGAGGCGGCAGAAAAGAAATAACCGTGTACTGCATCCCAATGCCTTACTATTACTCATTATTTTCTCACGAGTTCCTGCCATATGGAGTGGATTTGCTTGTATGGACAATCCCTGTTTGCATGGGATCTGTATCGACTACCTTCAAATCAACAGGTATGATTTTCCCAGTTGAAATCATTTAGTTTATTTCATTGTATAGTTTTTGAATGAGGAGTGCATCTTGATGCCCATTTCATCTTCATTAAACATAAAGCAAAACCAATGAACTCGATACTTGTAATATGATCAAACCAATTTTCTCTTAAATAAATTTTCATGCCAAAGCTCCTGCATGCTCTGTGCTTTGTTCAATAAACTTACAGCTAGAAATGTACTTTTCAGAGCCAACATAATTTCTCTATCGTGTGTTGCGTGAATAATTTATTTACAATAGGAACTCGTACACTACGTTTATGAGTCTCCCTCCAGAACAGGGAAATCAGACAATAAAGTTGAAGTGGGATAGTAGAAAGTATAAAAGTCATCATGAAAATGAAAATATAAAATGTGCAGTAGGCAGTAAAGCAAGTTCGATCCTTCCCTCATTTTGTGAATGCTTCCTACTCCTCGGACCTTTTCAACTGTTTAAATTAAATTTCCGATTGATGCATATAGAATATAGCTCGGATGAGTTCTGAGATGGGCCATAACGGGTCAAAGATCACATTTGTTTGGTTCAGATTTGTTTGTTTTCCGTATGGGAATATATTGGAAACTATTTTCTTGTCCTGATGATGAAGGAAGATTAAACCTTCGAAAGCTTGACATTTATATTCAAAATGTTATCATCCGCTGTAACCGTGCTTAATTCTTCAAATAATATATTGTTCGTGATACCTTACAAATGAGTGTAAGTTATGCTCAATTCAGTAATACAAACGGATTTTGAAATGAACGCACCGAAGCCTTACCAAGTTTTATTTTTTAAACGACTGCTTTGCACTAGCTCTTCATTTTAAGCATGTTCATGTATTCTGAGGTCCTTTATCAAGTAAATAACTTTGGCAATTCAATTCTTGCAAAAATTACTTCGCAAAGTACCAAGTCTCAGCAAATCTCTTTTCCATTTAAATACATGCTCGTAAATTACTCATTTTTTTCGTCAACTCGTTTTTTTTCGTTTACTTAATTTTTGCGAGTTGTTTTCACGAGTTATTAGGGAAATTGAATAGTTCCGACCCAAAGTTTCCAGGTTTTTTAAAGATATGCAGAGCAGGTGGAATTTGGAATAGTAATGATGGGTTCACAATCACATATATGTAGCCAGCAACGGCATGCACGCATTAAACCCATGGGGAAGCACCCGATCGAGAAAAAAGTACAATTTTACAGAAATATTGCTGCGCTATCTCACAGAGCAGATTATATTACCCATGTTAGATTGTCCGTCGGTCTGTTTAAACGAATATGACAATATAACCTCCCAGGGAAGGAATTTAGATAATGTGTCGCTCCTGGCCATTTACGTCGACGAATTTCCACCCAATTTCGTATGGGTACCTGGAATCAAGGTCTATCCTGGTAGATATTTTTAGTCAAACTGGCCAATCTCCGGGCGGGATAATTTTTATGAATGAGTCCCGAGTCCCTATAGAAACAACTTATCTTTAGCATGTTTAATAAGGAAATATGCTAACCAGTACTTGGCACTGACTTGTGAGCAAATACTGATCTAAGGTGAACCTTGCCTCCCTTCCTGAGATGTATTTTCTGCCCAATTGACTGATTCTCTGGGAGTAGAGGAGGAAAAAAATTTTCTCAATACCTTTCAGCTAGTATCTATATAGTAACCTTATGGCGAATTTATCCTATTTATTGTCCACACCTACAACACCTACCGCACATTTTCGTATAGTGGGTATATAAATATGAATTGGATTTCTTGTTTGATGAAACACGCAGCTCACACCAATGCTACTGTCGGAATGGATTTACAGGATACTCGTGTCAAATAAACTGGGATGAGTGCCGTTCCAATCCTTGCGTAAATGGAGGTATCTGTCTAGATGGAGTCGCTTCGTTCAACTGCTCATGTCCCGACAACTTTTCCGGTGAGATTTCAACCTATTAGCATTCAAATACGTAGTACTGTGCATTCGAATGCACTTTGATGACTTTAATGATTGCATGATTAGGCTACAAGATGTTAATATGTTAACATAGGAGGGTTGCATAACATTATACAAACTAATTACCCTATTCTACATAGAGATATGCATGATGCATCTGATCTATCTAGATCAAAACACGACGGCTACGCTATAACAAAAGTAATAAAAACCAGTCACACCTCTTATCTACAATAAAAGTATTTGAACGGTCTAAAACAAAACACAACTACTACACAATCCTGATAGCTCGCTGTAAACAAACACTGGATAGAGCACAGAAAAACACGCAAATTTTGCTTTTGTTTGATCAATCAATCGTTCCACCTTTGTACAAAAACGCGTTTCCTCCTCGCTATTCCCTTTAGTATCATTTTACAAATTTTTACCATAAAGCAATGAATTGAAATTCTTTTTTAAGAATATATTTTTGGGCTTGATGAATGCAGGTTTTGAATAAGTTCTTTTGATGTGAAAAAATATCGAGCGAGTCAACGAAACAAGTTAGAATCAAATTGTGTACACATTATTTGTGTATGGTGCTGCTGCATGTACATTATACATGTACAACTTAGTTTGGAATGAATGTTTTCAGTGATTCGGCTTTGGCTCACCAGGGTCTACTCACCGGATATACTTCAATTGTTACTCAATCGATCATTATCCTATCCTTATTGAATTATTGTTTCCCAGCTACCATAGATCTTAGAATCAATGCATAGGTACGTCTCATAGCTTACGGTAGATTAGAGACACTAACTAATATAGAGAATAGAGATGCGGTGAAAATTTCTATTGAAGCGAAAATACCCTGCTCCAGCTCGTCGCATTTCGAGATAAACGTACAAAAGAGTAGCGCTTCATGTAAATATGATTAGCGGTAAAAGCATTCTTGTGTAATTCAAAGAAGTGAATGTTACATCACCACTAGTCTAACAAAAGTGACTGCGACTGGTGAATGCCGAAGTAATGGAGTTTGCAGAAAAAGGCATGTGAGGGAACTCACTTACACGCAGCTCGTTTCTCCATTCAACAATCTCCATTTTTTAGTTGCGTTTTCCTTCTGATGCGATGGTATTGACCTTTTATTGCTTTATGCTCATCATCCGACAGCCTACCATTTATACATTAGCCCACTACTAACCAAACAAACAAGAAAAAATGACTAAATATTATCAAGTATTGAGACATGGGTGGAGCGTAATACATGGTTATATCAGTTTTTCCTCCACCGCAGCATAAAATATTACACGAGTGAAAAAGAGCACCGTGTGCTCCTCGTCTTTGGTTCATTCTTTTATTGCTTTGCTTTCCACAAATCCATTTTCCCAAAACAAAAATGCATAAATTTACCCAATGGACAGGGAATGAGTGTGCGACACAGCTAAACAAAAATTGCGTCGAGGCACAGGCACCCTCCCTATCATGACGACCTCAGTACTGGATATGCAGCGAGCAAACTATAACTGTGACCAGAAGAGTAAAGAGCAGAAAGTTGTGAACGGAATGTGAGGACAACCCTCATCATCATAAAATACACATGAAAGTCCGATAACAGCACTACAGACCAGTGTGCGCTTACGAGACACAATTGACGTAAAGTTAAAAAGCACACACGAACGTAAAAATGGAAGGGGAAAACTAAAACTACCCCTAGCAGGTTAGCATATAATCTCATGACTACTCTCTCTTTGTCTATCGCCCTCTCATCATCGTTATTACACAACGCGGAGTGGAGTGAAGTCGTGCAATCATGATTTCATACTTAGGTACCCAGTTCGATTTACCAAGCCCTAACCAGAGTGAACATACCGGCTCATTTACCAACACAAGTCTATAGTAATATCCGCTCAGTCATGTAATCAAAATCAGTGTAAGTAATTTAGAAAACGGATGACGGAAAGTTTTCCTCCATCCTGGAGTGATCCTAACAACCCATACAAGTTAGGTCAATCAACTTAATACAGAAAACTAGACCACATTTGATCAAATTCTTTCTCTCATACAACGATGAGGAAGAAGTAGGAAAGTAATGGTAATGTAGAGTGCTCCGCTTAGTTACCTACTTACGGTCAAGGTGAAAGGTGCCTATTTACTCAGAAACAGACACGCCATCATCATAGGGCTTTACTAACAAATACAAACACAAATCCTTAGATATGATCCGCTATGAAATTTGGAGGGATGGAATTTGGTATCAATACCAAGTTATCCTTATTCTGCTTCTCCTTCGACTACAGGGTTAGTACCGGAGGAAATTTACAACTGGAAGGGTGAACTGCTGTCGCATCTCTAAGTTCTCTACCTAACAAGATAATTTGTTAGTAACCGTTTCAAATTTCTTATTTTAGGGACACTGTGTGAAGTGGACCTTTCAATATGTGAAGAAATATTTCCTTGTCAAAATAATGGGACGTGTGGTGTGGACAAAAATAATGTGACCGGGACCGGTTTTATCTGTTCCTGTCCTCCAGGCTTCACAGGTGAGCAATTTAACCACAGGCATCGAGAATGTTTAACGCCGTCAACTTTCGGGAAACCGTTAAGTTCCGACATTTATCTAATTGATAACTTTTCAAGGTCCTCAATGTGAAGTAGACATTTCCGTGTGCAACACTACTGAAAACGTTTGCCAAAATGGGGGTAAATGCATAGACGGGGTGGGAAATAGATTCTTTTGCCAATGCGAGCCTGGATGGTCAGGTGAAACGTGTCACATTGATGTAGATGAGTGTGAATCCCGACCTTGCCAAAATGGAGGTATATGCGTGAACAAAATCAACGACTTCAGTTGTGCGTGTCCGTTTGGTACGTATTAAGGGGTTGTCTGAGACAACGGTGGGAAAAAACAAGAGCCGATCCATTTTCAAAACTAGTAAATTAAAATTAAAAAATTAATTGAGGAAATTGTAGCTTAATTTATTGCTAAAATTTTCCTCAATTATAATTTCGGAAACAAGGAGCCAGTTTTGAAAATGGATCGAGGTTAGTTTTTCCCACCATTTTTGCTTATTACCCCTTAATCAATCTAATCTAAATTGTTAATGTTGCATAATATACAAAATGCAATATACATATTATTATGCTTGTCGCTTTGCTATCCAGGATTCACTGGAAGGGCATGTGAAACAGAACTTCGTATATGCGATGAGAATCCCTGCCTAAACGGAGCATTTTGTTTGAACGAGCAAAATGATGAGAGCAAGAAGACCTGTTACTGTGTCCCAGACTATCACGGTACTCTCTGCGAGTTTATATATGATGACTGCGACCCACCTCCTAAGTAAGTCGTCTCCAGGTCTCCATAAACATACACGAACCCAGTCAGTCAAAAATACAAAATAGCCCCCTGCAACGCATATTGATTTCTACTAATTAAAAAACAGATACACTACACATATCACGTTTTCAGAGTTATGAATATCTTAGATACAAAAGTTTAGCGTACTCGTTAACGACAAGAGTTCGTATTCCGCATTTCAAAATCATTTTTAACTGAGCTGTTAAGTACTTTTAATGATAGAAATAACTTAATACTTAAAAAGTGTCCTGCACCAGGAATCCTGCTTTTTCCAAAAAGATTAAATTAAATAGAGTGGACAGGTCCATACAAATCAAAATTAGTTTTGACTGTTGTTATTCCGCGGAATTAAAATGAGATATGAAAATACATTGTAAATTTTCGTAGTCAGGGATATTCACGCGGAATAGCGACAACCTGTCCTCTCCATGTTTAATGTAACCTCCTTGGCTTTTTCAAATCAAATGACACAATTTGTACAACAATAAATAATTTACTATGACTATTAATTTTATTATTTTCAGGTGCTTCAACGGTGGAACGTGCATAGACGGTAAACCTTTTCAAATTTTCAATAGCCGACATCAGCTATTTATTATGTTTCAAAACTGATTAACTTTGATGATTCGGTAAATGATGAAACCACAGGTGTGGGAGAATTTTCTTGTTCCTGCCCACCTGGCTTCTTTGGCCACTCATGTCAGTGTTCTGCTGACAATGTGACGGCGCCAGATTGTGCTTTTAACGTCACAACTCCATGGTCCAAATTCTCAGAAACTACGATATTTCCTTTGCCACTCTCAACGATTGATAATCTCCCTCAACCTACTCCAATGAACTCGCTTCCGTATGTTTCTAGTGAAGATCCACAACAAACTGCAGAAATTGTGCATGCTACTGTCACACCATCCCAAGAATTCCCACGAATTTCAATCACTTCAATACCTTCCGCTTCTCCTTACGACCCTGGAGGAATAGGAAGCGCAGTACAATCAAGCACTGTACCAGCATCCACTGTGGCGGAAGAACCGTCCACATATGCAACAAGTTACCCCGGACCAAAAACGGTTCTTTATGAGACGAGTGTTCTGGTTGATGAGCGAATTCTCTCCGAAACAGATCGAATCTATGCGCCCTCGTTCACTGTACGTTGGGACGGTTCAGATGACTCTCTAGTATCTGAAACGACTCCAGAGTTCGGGGAATCCAGCGTTGGGTTTGCCACGCCTGCAATTACTTTAGAACTTCACCCACAAGCATCTGAACAAAGTGCTCTTCCAGAGAGTACAATCACGTTTTTGCGGTCCCTTACACCCTCCTTTCCAGATGTGGCTAGTGACACATTCGGAGATACTTTGAAAGAAACAACGAACGTGCAAGTAGATAACACTCCATTTCCTTCTCCTTTACACTTGTCAACCGAAACGATTGAACCAAGTGTGCCAGTACTACCAGTGACTCCATTTCTATCCGAAACAATTACAAGCCTGCTAGATAGCAGGATAGGGATAACCACCGCAGATTTAACGGCAGCTGCACCCCACCAGACCATAATCGTTGTGGAAGAGACTGCGTCACTACCGCCTCCATCCGCCATTGTAACGCCTTCCATGCCCACGACACCAGAACTAACAGAGATAGAAAGAGAGTCGGAATCTCTTTTTCCCGTACCAGAACAAACGAAAACCGAAGTTTTTACTCTCCTGCCGTCTATGTCAATGTTACCGTTACCAATTACGACCATAACTGTTGGCTCAGAAGAGTTGATCACGACTACTTTCATCGTCGATACACCTCCCTTCCCATCACAGAGTATACATACACCAACTGTAGATCCAATCCCTACTCCAACCCTAGATGTTATCACAGAAAATCAATCATTTTCAATGCCGGGGTGGATGGTTTCAGAAAGTGGGATGGTGATAGCTTCCCCAAGTATTATTAGTTCAACAGTGGTGGAAGTAGAGTCACTCTCTGATGAAATCTCATCCACGCCTACTGTAATGGTATCTCGTCCATTTGATTCAGACTCGGTAACAACAGTATATGCCGAGCCAGAAATGTCAGGGTTAATCACAGCAACCCCGACGCCGCAACTTCCCTGGACCACTTCGACAGTTCGACCAAATGTCACAGACCCCTGCGCAAACTACTGCCTCAATGATGCCAAATGTATAGCAGACTCAATAGAGCCGATTTGCCTATGCTCATTCAAATTTACAGGAAATAGGTGCGAAGAGAGAAGGGAAAGATTCCAAGCAGCTTCTTTCAGTGGCGACTCTTTCCTCTCGTTTCGCGTTCCCAACGATTCAATCATTAGCCGGGTCGACATGAAAGCAAAACTGGTGACAATTGTTCCTGAAGGAATACTACTGTACACCGGAGTGAAGAGAATGTATGCACTAATTTTCACGCAGAATGGACACGTTACGCTCCACTTCTCGTGTGGCTCGCAGTCAATGCACTTCGTTGAGACGAGAACGAGGGTGAATAATGGGTTCAACTTTACGCTTGAGTTCCGCATGGAGATGATTGTACAGGGCGTCAACGAGCTGAGGTGCGCGGCAGAGGTTTCCGTCAACCACAGTTACATTATGAAGGGAGAGCAAGTGATCGGAAGAGACGGTGTGTTACTGGCAGAACATCCCATCGAGACGGTATTTCTGGGTGGGGTTTCTCAATTCCATACAGATGCCTCTTTAAACGATGATTTAATTGGAATACTACCAGGATTTCGCGGCTGCATTCATAGTCTCACTGTGAGTTGGCCTTTTAGTGGATCATAATATGCTTAAGGTATGTATACCATCACCACAATGAGATAAATCATGTTCTTTCAAATCCAAAAGATAAACCAAGAAGAAAGAGATGTATATGAGGACGCGTTGGATGGGAAAGAGGTTGCAGATTGTACATCCTTTGGATGCGTCGCCAATCCATGTCATGGATCTGCAAGATGTTTGACAACACATGCGTATCCATTTTGGGAATGCATTTGTCCCCACGGGTAATTCTTAATGTTTGACAACAATTAATCGCATTCCTTCTAGTCTAAAACTGTTTTGCCTCTTTTTTAGGTACAAAGGTCTCCGCTGTCAAATAATAGTGTGCGGAAATAATCCATGCCAACACGGAGCAACATGCACATACTCACAAGATTCCCTTGCACATATGTTGAACTTAACGACTGGATGGGATGACACTCCCTCAAACTCAGCACCAACACAAGTTTCTACAACCCTGTTGCCGCTCCTTCTCCAGCCCATTTGCCTTTGTCCGTTGGGATTCAGTGGTTCAGTGTGCCAACAAAAACTCAACGTGACGAAGCCGGCCTTTCAGCCTCATTCCGGTTTCTCATCATACATAGCCTATGAACCTATCCCTAGATTCATAGACTGGTTCCAAGTCAAGTTTCATTTTGTCACCAAAAACATCTCGCAAATTTCCCTTCTTCTCTATTCTGGAAATGATAGAGGTCCACAACCCTTATTAGTAAGTCACCAAAGTCAGCAAGAGCCATTCTTTTGGACGTCCTCGAATTCCTCAACCATTCCTCATTCCAACTCCCCTAATTACATGGGACTTGATCAAATTACAAGTGCACACCCTGAGCCAGCCTCAGACTTTTTCGCAATCACCTTTCTTCAGGGATTTATCGCACTAACATGGAATCTAGGCTCAGGGACACAGCGAATTACAACTTCAAGTAGAATCGACAACCGACTCAACATTCACACCTTGTTTGCAGGAAGGAGTGGAAGACAAGCGTGGCTCAAAGTTGATGGTATGCGGAACGTGACGGGCAAAACACCTGGTCCACTCTACAGACTCAATGCAGAGTCCAACGAGCTATACATTGGCGGATACAAATCTTATAAATTTGAAGGACTATCTCATGATCTTCCCTTGCATCAGGGATTTCAAGGATGCATATTTGACTTGGGATTTAGAGTAAAAAACAGACTGTACTTACCAACACCTGTTAGAGGAAGAAATGTTAACAACTGTTTTGAGCAAGACTGCTGACATATTGAGTTGTCATTTGCATCGCGCCGTTCGTAACCTAAGAGATGCGAACTGAACTTTGACTTACTGCCATTATTTAGGCTTAGGTATTTATCTAGACTCTCTACCCTTGTTCATCCGTAAGAGAAATCCTCGTCAAGTCTTGATGTATTTTCTTCTTTTTTCATCTGCGATTTTTAAACCTTCAACTGTAACCAAGGAGCTTATACTTGTCCTGGTCTAACAGGAGAACTCATTTGGCATTGTGTATTTTTTCCATGGGAAGGCGATTATCGCAGTTAGCATGCAATTACCGAATATGTTACCGACTTTGTTCCATCACGTTGCTATGATTTTACAAGGTTATGTTAAGTTACCGTCCCACCGTACAAAAATAAAATTGAATACATGCACTTTTCAGCAAATGAGTTCTCCTGTTAGACCGGGACAAGTATAAGCTCCTTGACTGTAACTAACGAGGAAACTTCTTCATCTAAGAATTTTATTATCTATTATGCTCCTGCTCCACTATATATGCCCTACATTCCAGCTTGCAGCTTATGACAAAACACAAAGAATTTCATTTCATAATTTCAACGAAATTCAAATTTAAGTACAAAATATGACTACTTTTGTTAACTTTATTTTTTGGTGCAAGGACTCTTTTGTCAGTGTTATTCTAATGAGAGTCCTATGATAAATTCTCTCATCTCAACTCACGACTCCGAATCCACCAAACTTGTGTTTACAAACAATGGAGTTCAGATTCGTAATTTCGGCAGCAGATTTGACAAAAACTGATAATTGGATATTTACCTTACTCCAGCTCGTCTAAAAGATAAAGATTTTTCCTTGTTAGTATTGTTTAGGTTCAATGACCACATGGTGCATCTGAAGCATTGTATGTGGGCTTTAATGGATTCAATTAATTTAACATATCAGTGTAGTTTGGGTCAAATTTTCATATTTACCCTATTCAAAAGATCATATAAACACTTATTAATGTTACGAATTACATATGTACCATTATTCTCAATTCTCCGTCCATTCACCATCAAGTATTGTTATATGTAGCCCTCTTCTATGACTGGTAGAAGTAGAAATAAATAACACAATATTTAAGTCCAAATTAAATTTAATGTCATCAGAAACATTACATTGTGAGCGTCAAATCATCCTTTGGTCATAAACATCGACATGCTCTCTTAAGATAGTACTGGCTTTTGTTATACATAGATTTAAATTGAATACAAAGTACATTAGGCGCATTTGTAACGTCAACGACCGCACTGACAGACTAGAATGCAAATGTTAGAAAGCTAAATACGTGAACTTGATGTAAAAGGAAACAAAATTCAAAACTCTTTTGCTTTAAATTTAAAAAATCATTGAAGACATCGAAACGAATCTATAGCCTGCTTTTCTTCAAAAAGGTAACAGTTAAGGGACTAGGGATGTATTCATGTATTACATTCCCAAATGCACAAATTGAGAATATGTAAGAATGTGTTGCGCTGAGTAAGAAATCAATCAAGGCAAGGGTAAGGGTAGGTGACCGCGTGCACTGTATGCATGCAGTCGCAGTTACATTCAAACAAATACGTGCATTTAACATTACTGATTGGGAGGTATTGAGCTTTTTGCTTTTAATTTTCATCACTGCTGCAGTGAGAGCTACTGAACAGCCTTGAAATACCAACCAACAGGTGCATGCAAATGCAACGTATTTATGCAAATTCTTCGAAGGACGCATGTACGTGGGTTAATAATACAAAGCTCGCAACTTGAAATCAATAATCACACATCAGCAGATAACAGGAAAACCAGCATGCCAGACAGGAAATGCAGACATGACAGATCTAGTTTTGAACGACCAGTAGTAAACGCGTGAAAGAAATAAAAAGGGATATTTACAACGATTTTAAAGTGATATTGTTGCTGTATCGTAGTATGGCTGGTGACTAAAGGTGGGTAGGTGAGAAAAGTATTTGATTACGAGAGGGGAGGATGTTGTAGATCAAGAAAAATCAACCCATTTCATTTCAATCTGCTTCTTTGAGTGTCATAAAACGCGAAGCTACAAAGGCCGCAATGATTGTGCAAAGC
Source organism: Sinodicranocentrus sp. ZH6 (assembly GCA_027743935.1). NCBI lineage: Eukaryota > Metazoa > Arthropoda > Collembola > Entomobryomorpha > Entomobryidae > Sinodicranocentrus > Sinodicranocentrus sp. ZH6. The sequence goes on from JAHZNA010003290.1 coordinate 13,763, forward strand.
GTGAAGCAACCGAATTCGTCGTAGATATTATTTACAGCCTGTAGGGCTGCGTTCGTTCTAGGCTTCGTCATTGCAGATATGATAAACTATTATATTGATAAGCTTACGCCGCACGTGCAACTACAGTAGCTAGTAAAAGAATAAATATGAATAAATAAAGGAAAATAAATAAATTGACTAACCTATGCAAACACAAGGACGGGCTCAAACACAAGACAAGACAACCAAATCACGAAACAGGTAAGTTAAATATCAAGTAGCACTAGTTCAGGACGAGAGTAAAGGGAAATGATGACAAGATTTATTAGCTCTTCTGCAAACTCAACAAATTTTAAACTCTTCTTTTGATTCTGAAAGTAACCAACAACTTTTCCACTAACTCCCAGTTTTTAACTACTTTTTCTTCTGACTTTTAGTTTTTGGGACCGAGGCAGAAAGATCCTGCGGAGGCGGAACCAATGGTAGAACAATTTTATTTAGCTGCTGAAGGATTTCAAGCGTCGTCAGATTGCCAGTTTTGAACAACAACGACTTGCCGTTTTCTGTGAAATCCACAAAAGAGACCCACACAATATCAAATCTTTATTCCAACTTTTACGGCTTAATTCATGAGCTTTTTCCCTATGCTGAGCTCATTCAGTCTGACAGAACTAAAGTACCGTTGAATGGAATAGTAGTTAATAAACTCATTTACCTAATTTGCACAGAATCTCTGGTTCGCTCTGGTCGCACACAACATTCGTTTTAAACGTGCACTTGTAATTTGATTCTCGTATGCGTGGACCTGACAGAAAGAACATCAAATCTCGAACAGTTTTAGCATTCTCATGAAATGGGTCGAACTTGTAGGTGACTTGTTGAACTGGCTGAAGACTGATGCGATTCAGTTCAATACCAAGTGCATGATAAATCCCCGTTGGCTTTCGTACAAGCCCTGATCTTCGAAACACCGACATGAATGATAAGGATTAACTTCACTGCACAAGTCGGACAACCATAGACAATATACCACCACAAACAAAATTATAACCCTCGTGTAATTTTGCCCTGTTTGAATATTACAATTTATAATTTTATCATTATTGCCTTTTTAAAGTAATTCAAGTGTTTCGACTATACATGTATGTAATGTAATAAAAACTACACCCTCTTGTAGACTCTCAACTCTTCATGACTATTAGGTAGGATTATTCTTCCCAATCTTCTACCTTCTCTGTGTCTTAAATAATTCAAGGAGTATGCGCCATGATATGGGAGAATAATGGTAATGAAAAGAGAACATAACAGTTTCGCTAATTGTTGAAGGAAAAAATAGAGGAGAGTGAACCAAGGAGCAGTAGAATAGATACCTCACCTCTTGCGCTGCAAGTATTTTTCCTTTCGCCTTGCTCTTTATCCAAGTATGTATATGTGTAGTTACTCAATCAAGATAACTATAAAAGAACAACAAAAACGTGTATGCTAAATAAAGCAGCCATGCGAAATGCGAAAAATAAACTTAAAATTACACACGAAGGCCTGTACACAGACGTTTTGGACCTATCCGGTCAATAGGGGGGGTGAAAGATATTTGGCTGAAAATTTGT
>JAHZNA010003291.1:0-40929 GCA_027743935.1 Sinodicranocentrus sp. ZH6
TTCTTATTCAGTGTTTATCCCACTAAACTCTATTTACTACATCGACATCATCACTTAAGGCCATAAAATCCACGTCAAAATCAGAATCACACAGACCCTGAGTAAATTTCATGCTCTTGTTGCTTTTAACACTGCATCTTTTGTACAAGCCTCGGCAATCTCTTATAGCTACTCACTTTTCAAAAAAAGAGACTCCTGCTGCGATGAGTGAGAAGTGTAATAAGCATGTGGATAATATGTATGAGTTTTTTGTTACTAGACTTGAGAGCAAATATTTGGCACTGCCAAAGAACTAATATGACGTAGTTTGCAGTTCAAATTCAACTAATGAATTCATACCACTTCCCTTCTATCTTCACTTAGCAAGAAAGAAGGAGATGAAAAAATAAGAATTAGTAAAGGAGCATAAATAGTTGGCAATATTGAGAGAAAATGGATTTTTTTCAGGAGACATAAGCACCACACTGACAATATATACCTCTTCTCCATATTCCATTATAGACTGATAAAAAACATCAACCTAATTTTACCCTCATACCAGCACAAGTCAAGGCGCATAATGCAGAAGTTACGACTGCATTCCAAATTCCTTTTATTCCCGAACAAAAAAATCCGTTCAGAGGGAAACCGGCCATTTGTAGATATAGCAAGTTTTTTTATGTGCATTGAAATTGGAAGTGTATACGTGTGAGGATTTTTTGGCACTTGACAAGGCGACGGCCGCTAAATAACTCGGTGTTGCGTTGCGGGTAACAGGAAGAAGTAAAGGAATATCGTGCTTGTACAAAACGCTATAGAGAGGAAAGGAACCTACCTAAAAAAAGTGAAATATAAAGTTGTGCATGATCAACATCCCAGTCTTGGAGTCTCCTTGAGGAAACCCGTATGTGATAAAAAAACACACATTCAACATGAAAAGGAGAAAAGTAAGTGTTTTCCTACCACTAAAATAACATCATTTTCTAGTTAACCATATACCCGGTGTGTAATACACTGTTTAGTTCAGCTGCATTTCAACGATGTAAGATGTTCATATTGCATAGAGGATTTGCTAGATTTTGACTTTTTAGTTAGAGTTAACAGTACGCATATCTTTCTCTCGTAGAATTTCTTTCTTTTTTTCAAATAAGAAGAAACATGTAGAACCAGCGCAGCGCAGCAGTAGATTGGTTGGAGCCAAGATAAGGTCCCAACTTCCAATTTCATCATTGCATTGCACTTTGCTTTATGCTTCCTTGCACTGCATTCATCCCCATTTCCCTCGAAATATTAGAATCCCGAGTCAAATACTTTTTCTGGCTTGTTGCCTTCTCACTCCACGTTCAAAGAAATACGTTAGCTGAGGGAAAGGTAGAAAATTTTTGTGTTTTTTCCTTCCTCCTGACATCACAAAACTCCTCGTAGTGTTAACCTAGCCATGCCTAACCCAGTAAACGAGATGATGATGACGATGATTGTGTTGGTGTTTTTCGGCATTGGAGGATGTATCTAATAACTTGAGAAGAAGAAAAAGGAATGTTTCATGATGATGGTTGTTCATGTTTCAGCATTTTTCAACTCACGTTGGCAAACACAGTGAATGTGAATGAAAACATGTATATATATATATATCCGTGCACTCTCATAAATATGCATGGTTTTCTAATGTAATAACTTTTTTTCAGAAGAAAACCAGTGCAGTTGTTATATCACGAGATGGTATTTTCTTTCATCTTGAATTCCTCCCTGCTTAGATATAATAGCAATTTTCATACCAGCTTTCACAGCACAAGTACTGCTTTTTGTTATTTTATTGCACTTTGATATCTCCCTTTTGAAATACTTACTTGGACTGTGCAAGTATGTATTTTGTATAGTATGCCGTGATTCATGAAGAAATAAAAATATTTATGCAACATTTCAGAATTTTCCTAGAGCACATACTTCAGTACAAGTCTCCTCTTCCTCACAGTAAAAAGCTACTCACTGTTTTTCAAATCAAGTTCAGCTTGTAAAGGAGTCCACTTAAATCCTCATAATAATGAATCACTATAAAAAGTATTTTACATGGAAGACACTTGTATCACCATTTGTATGACAAACCAATAAAATGCGTTTCAGGCATCATTATTTTTTTTCTCATTATTAAACTTGTGAAAAGCTGTCTAGCAAGGCTACCTCTAGAATCAACACCGTCACAATATATAAATATATATCCCATTAACTGGTTAGCTTTATACCGTCAAAAAATCATCTGGCTATAACGAAACCCATTATCTCATTATATAAAATCCATGATATTCTTTTGAGAAAATTGTAGTATAGGACAGCAAGCCAAAGTCAAGGAGGCAGAAAATTTTGTTCTCTTGTAGGCTTAGATTTTGGGATATCCCTTTGCTCTCCTTTTCCATATAATTTTCTACGTCTCGGTCGTTCCAATACGACTTGGTATATATGGTGAGTTAACGTTGAAATACAACACACACACACACACAATGTTTATCACATTCGTTCATTCTTCTATGTATTGTTGATGTAAATTTTTTCTACGGCATCGGCATCGTCATCAAGGATTTTTTTATATGGAAGCCGAGTAAACGTACGTACACAAGGGAATATATAGTTATGTGCATGCCTTCCTCTTGTACAACTTGTCTGGCTGCCATGCTTTTCAAGAAAAAAGGTAATGTGAGTACTCACTCTCCTCTCTACTTTCTTTGTAAGGAGATGCATTATATTTTTTTCTGTAAGATGAGGACGCGACTATATCTAAGTGTGTAGTAGGTAGTATAAGGACGACGATGATGATGATGATGCTCCTGCCTTCCTTTTTTCATTGACATTCCTGAAAGGGATTCCCTCAAAACTTGCTCGCTCTTTGCCTCCAAGCTTGCTGCTCACTCATACTCACCATCATGACTTTTCGTGAGACTGGCTCCTTCATTCTGACTGTTGATGGTGGTGCTGAAGATGATGATGATGATGATTGTGCCTTTTTCTTTTCTTCGTCCCAAGACCTGTTTTGTCCGAGAATGCATATAATTCATGTGATGTGTATGTGTGTGTGCAAGCAAGTGGATATTATTACGGGTATACTTCTATGTGAAAGGAATATACGGCAGAATATGTTTCATATGGAATATACCTACGCTTATTTTGCGCCTTCGCCTTTTCCACTTCCATTTAACTACATTATGCATAGGTTGACTAACATGAATGCAATTATCCCTACCTTGTCCTTTATTGGAGTCTTTGCACTACGAGGCAAATAGCATTGCATATGGTGAAGATACTTATGAATGCAGTTTTTTCAACGAGATAATCAAGCTAGAAAAATTATGAGTACAAGGATGTTGAAAAAATACATATATAGTTGGTTGTTTTTGCTATATCATTCTTTTGCAAACGGTCTTGATCCTGATGAGATGGAATGATTATGCGGAATCATAATCGAGACGTACAAATGACCAAAGAAAAAGTGGGCAAAGGATATTTTCAAAAAATCTGCTTGCATCCTCCTCTTCACTATAGGCTCTCACTATCCTTATGAATTACTTGAAAGATTGCATTATAATTTGAAACGTGGGTATATAGCTTCGCCAATGATCGACCGGCTTATCCTGTACTTTACTTTAAAACATGACAACATTCTACGTTTTTTATGCTACAAAAATAAAATTCTTTGAGGATTATATCACTTTTTTTTGAATCGAAGAAACGTGACTAGTTAAACTTTATTTGCCTAGATAACCGGGAGTGATAGATTCAGGAGAAAAAAATCCGTACCCTGTCAACTATTGTTTGTTGTGAAAGATCAGAGAAGTTTTTATAAAAAGGATTTTTTGTTTGTAATGATATGCCATGAGCCACAGACTTGTTCGTTTGCAAACATAATCTACCTTTTCATGAGAAGGACTTTGCGCACCCAAAATCTAATATTAATGAGCATTACATTACACATCTTTCCATCATTCTAGCCTTTGAAATAGGATTTGCACCTGCAAACATGTTGGCAGATGGGAGAGGGTAAGTAAAGTAGTTAAAATGCAAATACGAAGCATCAGAAAATGATTTCCAGAAAAACCTTCATCATCGCTATTTTCTCGCTAGGTGAAAAAGATGAAATTGAATTCTTAATACGATTCTTCAAACCTGAACTATGGGATGTGTTGGATTAGGTAACTTTATAACGGGAATATGTAAACTTTAAAATTAGACTGACTGTCTACCCGCTCACCCTAGAAGTACAAACATAGAGAGATGGAAGTGAATAAAGCAGTTTGTTTGCATGTTCCAAGAATTACTTCAATTTCCCAAACCTTCACATCACCATGAGGAAACCGGAGGTGGAACTATTTCTCCAGGCAGTTATACTAGTAGATAGATTATAGGTCTATTGTTATACTATATTACTCCTATTGGCTTTTTACAAAATGTGCATGCAGTTGTGGGGTTGCCGTACATCATACACCGGGGTTATATGGTAGTAAATAGAATAGAATTTTGTTTAGGTTCCATTTTATCGATCCGTTGCCATCACTTTTCCCTCTCTCGCTCTTTCTCTCTCTCCGTTTCTGCTCTATGAACTCAACGAATAAAGGAAATAGGCAGGGAACCACTGAAAAAGTTTTCAGTAGAGGAGCAACCACCAGCCTGTTGTCATGTATCAACTTCTCCTCATTCTATCTCGATCTATTTTCACCTACTCAGTCACATCGTAGTAATGTAATGTTTCCAAACTCGACATGGAGTATTATTGGGTACACATGTACCATAACATGCTACGTTTTCCTTTATACTTTCATTAAATTCTTGGGAAAAGCTAAACCTCGATTTTATCCTTTTCTCCAGCAGCATATTCGCCCCAGTAAAGAATGCGAAGAGATGTACATACCAAAAACCGTCTGGAGAGAAAGACGGGAAATCTTTCTCTTGAAAGAAGAATTCCTTTGAAGGCGACGGCGAAAGTACTGTTCACCGGAAAGAAATTTGCTCAGCCTCAAGGCAGAGATGAAGAGTAGCTTGAATGAGTTGACTTACAAGAAGTTTCTTGGTCGCCTAATTGAGCCCTCTTATTAATGCTGTGACATTTCATGATTTTCTCTAACGTGAGAAAACAGACGCTTTATGACAAACAGAAACCACGTATAACAAAGTTCGCAATACACTTAAAAGTAGGAACCGTAATGACATGATGTTACAAAACATATCTCTTAAAAACATTATGAAATGAGTCAGCAATTAATCTGTCTTTTTTACACTCAAGATCCAAAACATCACAACTCAAAGGGAAGTGCTCAAGGCAGAAACTGTTCTCAAGAAAAACGTGGATCAACAAGAAAAGCAATAAATTTCCTCAAATCAAAGCTTTGAATCAAAAACTTCTATTGTAAAATAAAATATAAAATCCTTTTCCCATTTCTTAACCAAAGACCTTATTTTTTTCCTCAAAGAGGGTTTAGTAAGCTTTATAAAAAAGTATAAATCTTTTTAAAGCTCTGTCATGTTCGTTCCTTGCAAGTATTCTAGCATTTATTTAATATGCAGATGTATGATATCTCCAAGCAAATTCTGACAGATTTAGCAAAAATATTGAGGTATAGACATAAGAAAACTGCTCTCGCTGACACTAGAAAGAACAAGAATTTCTTTGAGCAAAGCTTAACCTGCAGAGAACACAATTGGAATGATTTTTTTTCTTGAAAAAAACGTAGAGAGTAGCAATGTATTTGCGTTCAACAGTAATCGCTATACAGAAGTAAACAACGTCATTTATTGTAGATCAGTCAGAAACAGCCGTCGACAGAAGCACAGTAGGGAAGAGTGGGCAAAAGAGAGAGAGAAAAAAAAATCCACATAATCAATTGTCCTGAATACCATCCAAGAAAGCCTGAGCGTAAACACAAAATCCAATCGTGCATGTATGTGCCTACACAAATAGATTTCCCATTACGAAAATTAACCCGTTCATTCTCTTCTCCCTTTGTGTGAGTTTTGTAACAACCCAAATGGATTTTTGCCCTAGAATCCACACTATATACTTATGTCCATTGGTGTATCCTAAAATATTATTTTGTTCCATCGAAACAAGCTTTATATCACCGCAATACGACAACCGTAGCAAAAACATGGGAAGGAGAAACATATTATAAATGCAATAGATCCTCCTTCAAGACGAAATCTTTGCTCGAAAGTTATAGCCCGATAGTAATGTATATACTTATTAGCGATATATCGACAGAGGAACGGTGCTCAAAGAAAACATCCTTGACACACCTTGCTGGTTGGATTCAACCCTTTAACTAAAGTGTAAGTATTCTGATTGTGATTTGTACCAAAAAACCAGCTAGCAGCACGAAAAACAACTTGAGCCTAGTCAGGCTCCATTCAATATTGTCTGCGTAAAAATTCCCACTCAAAAAATTCTCTGATGCCATTCTGTCCACATCTTTATAACCATACAACCATCATCATATCATCATGATCATTATTATAAAAAAATGAGAGAGTAAGCAAGTGAATTGAGCTCTGAAGTAAAGTGAGTAAACCAGAAAAAAAACTCAAGTGAACCTAACAAAACGAACATTTTCTAGCTTGTCATAGTCAAGAATCTCAAGAACATCGTTGCATTGCATGAGCACATCAAATAGACGGATGGACAGACAGATCAGCTCATGGTCTGTGCCTCCAATGCTCATAAAAATGTATCTCAATGTATTTATTTTTATTTCTAGAATACAATACAGCGTTATACATACGCTGTCTCTGTAGGATATTGCAAACCATAACATTCCTTATTATGATAAATAGCGAAAGGAACAGTCAACCAGTTCTCTGTTATTACACGCTACACGAGATGCATACAATGTTCATGGAGCACCTCGACAGTCAACTCGTCAACGCATCATGCAAACATTCAAGTATAATCCTCACGGTTGCATATTACACTATTTTATTATCATTTTCATCCTCTGACGTTATACGATCATAATATATTGCAGGGAAATGGTGACCAATAAAATTGCTAAAAAAATCTCATATACGGACACATTGTTCCTGTTTGAGTTAGTGTGATGCGAGGAGATTGTAAATAAAAGAGTGTAATTGTTACACAGAGAGCAGCAATGCACTCTCTCAATTACAATTTGTTCATGGTGGACATTGACAGAGATTTTTGTCAAGATATAGTTCTCCTTTACTGCACACACATTATAAGTTGTTGGTGATGATGACGGTGCGCGAAGGGCTTTTGTGTCAAGTGAAACAGATTTTTGAGGCTGACACTCTTGCCTCTCTGTTTACAAAGGTGCCAGTTTGCACTGCACTTTTCAGCATTCAATGCAGTTTTCTCATCTCTTTCAAGTCTACACGTCTGCGTGGTTGTATGAAATGGGAATAATAAGGAAAAGGGTAAATGTAACAGATGCGATATACGATAGCTCTGTGTGAGCTCTCATCTACAACGATGCGGTTTGCTGACTCCATCAATGGCTGTGTGCTGTGCACTTACCAGTCTAAACGAAATAATTAATGAATGTGTAGTGCATTCATCATCATCAAGAGCTAACTTTGTGTATCCGCACAGTGCTCTGCTTGCCTTTTTCTTGTCCTTCCAAGCAGACGAGTTCTTTTACTGTATGACGTATTAAAAGGATAGCCACTAGAAAATTGTAGAGGATGAGAGTAGTAGTGACGACGATGAGTCACTATCACACCGCCGTCGCTCTGCTACTCATTGCCCTATGAGTAGGTAAATGTGGATGTACCTGTGCGTGTAATTTTGTCGTGCATATTTCATGAGATTGTGATGATCCTCTTGCCAAAAAAATCAAACGAAAAGAGCTAATGATGCTCATTTTAGAATGCTTATTGCCGCTGTGTAATATTCATCAGGTTGGTTGTATTGAGGTTGATGATTTGATCCATTACGAGGGTGCTAGTGTGTCTTTTGCATATGTCACAATCAGAAAGTCAAAAAGGAAAAACGAAGATGAAAGGGTGTCATAAATAGATGTTTGATGCATTATTTGTAAACAACCCGGAACGTGAAGATAATATCCTCTCAAAATGTATTCATATGTGTCAAAGCAATCTAAGCGTGAATGTTTAACATTTAACGTACCTTTGGGTGACCTTGTTCGTCTTCTCATCTTGAGATATAGGATTTCTGACGATGATTAAAATATTATAGAAATAGCTATAAAAGTCTCGTGGAAAGATTTCCTCTCCCTAAACAATCCATTCCTCATTTGTTATTATGTTCATTCTCATATTCCCTTATACAGGAAATGAACCTTGGTGTGTGCTTAAGATATTTTAAAGTATTATAATTCTGTTTTTTCCTATTGATCCCACCATATGTAGAAGTAATCATATTATGAAATAACTTTTATGATTATGCACCACAACACAACTTGTCGATTTCATTCTCATTCATTCCTACGCAATTTCCTGGAACACGGTTTAGTCGCGTGGGTACAGGATGGCTTTCTTGTGTGAGAACTTGCAAGGAAAATACAGCAAACATTCTCCGTATACCACGGAACTATAAAAAAACTCCTCTCACGACAAGCCTCCACTACTGTACAATTACAGGATTCATAAGAATAGTGGTGTTCACTTTAGATGAAAAAAACAACAAAACACTATAATAAGAAGTTATACTCATACAAACCGATTCCAATAGAACTAGTCCATACATGCACATGAACATATTACGGTACGGTGCGGCGGTATCACGAAGAGTACTCGTTAAAACTGCTCACATTTACACAAACAAGTATACAAGTCACTATGTTCTTTTTAAGTTGAGGTAAATAAACAAGCAATTATATTTTTTCACATTTCTCCTCACAATCAATGAAGAATGGTTATGGTTGCATTGACATTGCTTGGAAAATTATAGGGTGAGTACGTATAATGAATTGTTGAACGAGAAACAATAAAAATGCACACTGCTTCTCATACACACCTGCATGCAACTAAATAGCTGCACATTATCCTTTAAAAGATATCTGACACGACATATACAAATACAAATCACAGAAATATCACTGTGAAAAATATAAGGACAACACTCAAGTCATATACGCATTACGAATAATGTTTTTTAAGTATCCTATTAAAATTCTTGTTTATGGGGATGTCTATGAATTGTCTGGCTGCATATCAGTCAACAAAAAATAGGAACGCATGAACTGTTCCAAATAGCTGTGGTGCACAAGGCGCGTACACAAATGATACCTACTTGCTTGTATTTCTCTCTAAAGTTTTACGTCTTCCTGGAGAAATGCCTACGCAAGCATGCACTGAGCTGAGGGAGAGGACACATTTATAAAACTGTTTTCTGGAATAGGAAAAAGAACTTAGTGATTCTCCAAGACATTTAACTGTTCCTAGAAAAGTGTACTACGAAGCCGCTGAGGAAGGTGAAACAGATAAACTAGGAAATCTCGTAGACTTGTCACTCGTCTCATATTGCTGACTCAGAATGAGATGACTGGAACAGTTAGCTTTCATAAGGGAGTCTGACAACGATGACAAGTCATGTAGCCCTAGTCCCATGAATGGATTTTCGACGAGGAACAAGCTGTCATCGTCCTCCATGTGCACAACGTGTAAGTCACTTGTCCCCATTGCTTTCAAATTAAATGGGGTAGATGGAAATATTTTTATAATCAGATTCGCAAAATAGTTCCTTTTCCTTAGAAAATTTGACGCAGTATGTTCTTGATCCCTTTTTATGATAAGTATACTCCTTGTTTCCAGTAGTTTAATTCTTGTAAGACACACAAATAGTCCGACTCATGCGTCCTTTGTTCGGCAAAGCACAATAAAAAGAGTTCATCCCAGAGAGAAAATAAACATGATGTAAAGGGTGAACAAAGTTGGTCTTTCTCTCACTGTGCACACCAGTGACAGCTCCAGACTTCCGTAGTATGATTTGCAAGGAGGTGATTAGCAAGGTATGTGTAATGGGATTTCTCCACAGTCCAATTATTATGACACCGCGGAACACTTGTCTTCTTTCATGATCACTCAACTCAAAAAAATCGGATGTCCTTACTAGATCCACATCTTGCTCATTTCCCCACCGTCTTCAGCTAATAACAAGCTTGGAGTCTGCAACTTGTGCTGACCGTCTGTAATTCATTTAGTGTTGATGAAGTGATGCTATTATTGGTACTGGAAGTGGTGCCACTATCACTCACTTCATATTTTTTCACTTGATGCTCTATAGCACAAACTGACTTTTCTAAATACATGCACACGAGTCTTATGCTGGGATATCTTAAGAGGAGCTTTATGCTTGTTTTCACGAAACAATTATCAAGTCGAGAAGAGTACAAGTATCTTAGGCTCTCCTCAACACACACACATATCTTTTTTTGACTCTGTTTCAAGTAAAAATAAAGTAGTAGTCCGTGTGTAAAATTGGTTGTATGCCGATGAATCGTAATAAAAGAAAGAATGAAATGAGCAGCCAGACCAGGCAGGCAGCAGCAACAGCAGCCGCAACATTACAGCAGCAGAGCTACACAAGTATTAAGTAAGTAGAAGCAAGGAGCAGTTGCACAGTATCAGGACATCAACAAGATCGACACAGAGTACACATTATATAGACACACACACTTTTACACATGCAACTATATCCCTTCCTACATGCTTTCGTTCGGCCTAACCAATATCAATTTGAACCTCTTGGCTAGTGGCGGTGGTAATAGTGAGAAACGCTAACAACATTATACTTACTTTATATTATCTACTTAACATTATATAAATGGTGTATGTATATATCGTCATCGTCATCTGTAAGTAGGTATATATGTATGTATGCACTGGCTGAGAGATAGAAACATGCTTGCACTGCATTATTATTGTTCCACAGAAATTCAGTCAGTGTTCACCAGTCAACAGAATATAGTGGTAGGTAGCAACAGCAGGTTCGTTTTTGTTGGTGGTTCATCACTCGGGTATTTTCTGAACACAGAAGTTTTTCCCAGTCAGTATAAACCATACTAATATAAAGATATTTAGCGTAATACTACTAAAAGCTTAAAGGTTGCATGTTTCATGCCATGCATTGCTCCTTCGTTGTATAAACTAAGCGGAGCAGCGTCAGCATGAATGCAGTAAAAAGACTCAGTCACCAGCAGACTTTTTCAAGGAGCAGTCTGTCGGGGCAACCCCTCGTTCAAATAACTTCTAGTTTCTTGCATTTTACTCGCTCTTTCTTTTACCCGTCTTCTACCATAATGATATCCATTCTCTGTTGATATCGTCATTCTTCTTTCTATCCATGTGTACGTGAGTTCCTAACAGAGTTTTTGGCTACTGAAGAAAACACTCATATGAAAAAAGGCAGGATGGATAGGAACTAATAAGGATGTTGTATTATCCACAGAAAAGCTAGGCACATTTTACCCGAGTAAAACTTATGCCAGCCTGAAATGATACTTTAAAAAAATATAGGTATGCTTATTTTATACTCCCAAAGCCTTAATGTATGTATGCGTAGCGAGGTCTTTGTAGACGTAAAGGAACGCTGTAAAAAAATACAAGTTTACGTGTGTAACCTACAACTTATCGTAGTAGCAGTGAGGAAACTTCTAAAAAAATTCATCACTCATCCGTTTCATACCTTCGTCATCATCATCATCGTCACCCAGCACAAAAAAGAGCATGCTGCATCTATGCCACGGAAGAATACCACCTTGCCTGCAAGAATCCCATTCTTATCGTTCATTTTTTCCCTATTGATAGTGATAGAGTGTGTGCAGTTTTCATCTAGGGTATAAATCACATTCAATATCGGATTCCATTCGTGTTTTATTGTACAACGACTACACCATGTATTTCGCCTAGATTATTATGCTGTTTTCACGCAAAAACAAAATTTATTGTGGCGTTACCTCTTTTGATCTTGGGATAGCATGTAGCACGTCGGAATAGAAAAATTGTGAAGCTGGCTACTCTGGCTAGACACCTTCTAGTCTACAAACTCACCACCACACATTCCGTTAATAATACAACTGATACCGACAACATGCACACCTATCATACTAATTCAGTTAATATTGATTGCATCCTTGCTTCTGCTGGTTTTGATTGACTAGTTATTATTTATTTGTTGATTTTTTGCTGTCTCTCATACACCCGCCCATGCTCATTTTAACCTTGCAAGAGTAAAAGAGGATTTATTAATGTTACATAAGCTGTACAATACAGCTTTGCCGTGATAATGACTTTTTTGTATGGGTTCAAGAACACAGGCAAGTAGCCACGATGCATTTACTTGTTAGGGTTTGGTCTACAACGTGTTATTTTAAGAAGCGTCGAGCTGCCTACAGGCTTTCCTGAAGTAAACCACTGCATAAAAAGTTTCACATGAATGCGGAGAGAGAAAATGCTGTGAATGAAATTTCCTATGGTGGGTTATATTTGGAGGTAAGGAAGGAGTAAAGATGATCAGTATGATGAGTGGGTCGTTAGACGATGATATAAACATAAAGGATGTGTATTATGCACGGGAAGAATTGTATGAGATGGATTAGGTTGTACGCACAACTTTTTGCTTGTCTAATAAAAGGAACGAGAAAGCTTCTCTCAAACTTTAAGTATGAATGACTCTATAAAAAAGGAAAGGAAGTGCTCGTCTTTTTACGTTTGAGCAAAAAGCACGCATCATATCACATACCGGTCAAATTTTCACATGTAATGTACAACACACGAGCTCACACAGCACAATACAATGTGCACAAATGTGAAACTTGCTGTGGACTATGTATCTTTGCCTCTATGTAAAATATATATGCTGTGTATTTACCTAAGCGCATGAGAAAGGATGATGGCTGAAATTGTGGATGGAATGAAATCACCCATTTTAAATTATGAGGAGTAAATTATAGCCTGATAATGATAATGTTCTTCAGCATTTTTGATGACGATGATTCACCAATCTGATAAACATTTCAATATGTTTTGACGACGCAAGTACCTACACCCGTACACCAATTATCATTCATTTCGTATCAGTTTAGGTTAGGTGTACATGAGACGCGTACTTTAATGTCATTTATCTACACACTCAATCTTGACAGCTAACAGCGAATCTTCAATGTCATATGCGGAGGAACCCCAAACGTGAATTTCATGTATATATTGCCATCATGAAATGGCATTAAACTCATTTTGTGTCCCATTTCAATGCGAAATTTTCGAAATCCCAAAGTTTATCACGATCATGAATCACTGAAATAGAGACTTCTTGATTTCTTTTACCATGTGATTTAGGAGAACATATTTGTTTTCGACCAAAGACAACGAGACAGATTGCATTTAGCTGTGGCAAATAAGGATTATCATTTCGTTGGGGTTTGTTTTCTATATATTTATAGCTGCTCTCATGCCTCAGACCCGTCTGCTTGTCGCCGTTTTTCCTCTTACATTCAAAAATGTCGTTCTTAGAGTAAATGTAAAGAATACAAACGTTGTTTCTAGAGTGCATTCCATCCGACCTTTTTCTAGTCCATATCCCAACTAAACAGGTCCAAACCAGAGGTCTCTAAATACTTAAAAGTCGCATTGGTGCTATAAACATGATTCCTAAATGTTAAAACTGCCAAAGAGTGAGACTGTTCAAAAACAATGTGTATTGAAGGAAGAAAAAAATATTTTAGTAGATATAACATTTAACTAGAGCAAAATGCTCAGCAGAGTCGAATTCCTTTTCCCAATTGAGAAAAAGCAAGGTTGCATAAGATTTTAGATATCCTATCGGAATATAGATATATCTCTCTGAGTAAATTATGCATATATTTCAAATACGAGATAACAAATGATTTTGATTTTGAGCTGGATGGTGAATGAGAGAAAACGACTTTTATTCAATTTACAATAACACGAGTGAGCAACCTTTAAGAACCTTTCCGCTTCTCCGCTCCTTGCACAACATATATGAAACCGTATTTCTGAGAGATTCATCTCTTGAGACAGCAATCAAATCACACAATCCCAGACTGGAAAAAGCTGCTTGGGAAACTTTGACACTGAGGGAGTTTGCTCGATCCATTCTACTATATTGCCTTCCTACAGGTAGAAGGCCATTGGATAAAACACTCTAGAGTTATCCATGAATTCATGCTTTCTTTTTTTACATCAAATCCTCCCAGCCCTCAGTTTCCCATCCTATGTTTTTACGAAGGAAAAGCTCGAGTCTAAAAAAAATGTCTAGAGCAACAAATAATCCATCTCATTGTTTACTCTTTGTCCTCTCCATCTTCTCCGTAACCACTTGCTCGCTTGGTTGGAGTTGATGACAACGATAAAAAGAAAGACGTGGAAACACCAAAGTACACATGCTTTTAATATACATAACCTGTCCATTACATTGGAACAGGAATACCACATCGACCATATACCACTAAAATGAGTTCTTCCTGGTATCGGTATTTATTCCTTCGTAAACTCTCAATAGCAGCACAAGAAGAGTAAACAAAAGAAAATGAACGAAATGAAATAGGGTGGTATACCGAATACGGCAAAGATCTATCATCATCATCCATTCTTGGAATGGTACACACCGAAGAGATAATCTATCTTTAAATATGTTTTCAGTCATCAACTCAAAAAAGACTCATATACATCTAAGGTATTGATACTTTACAGTGTCAGATGTAGATCTTCTCACACAGTGGATCAGCTAGATACAATACTTTGTTCTTGGGCTAGGTATATCGACAATAACGAGCACAAAAGGATGAAACCTAAGGAATGAGCGAGGGGATAGCCCCAAACCAAATGCATACTTGACTCGATTGTCGGTAATGGAACTGCGAGAGGAGTCTTGGTATAATGGTAATACAAGAGTTTGCCTTTATTACTCACTCTCTGTTTCTTAAGAAGTGAGTAGAAGGAAGAAGTAGAGTGAATGTTCCCAAAGGTCTCTCACTCATTCAACCCCGTATGTATTTGAGTGGCATGCATGCAAAGCTTCCTACCCATTTCTTTCTCTTTTCTCTCATTTTCTATATGCGACGCATTATTATTGCTGTATCACCATCACCTATTCCAAAACTGAAACTACCCCATTGCATTCATCCATCCGCTTTCTGTCCGACCGCCGACATAAGTCTGTTCCGTGTGGGTCTTTCGTGAACCACTACAACATAATGCATACTTTAAGAGTCAACATCAATCCTTTTTCCAATGTAGTTCATAAATACAAGCAAAAAAACTGAGGTACATAGTTGCACAATACGTTATATGATAAACGACGACTTACATTTCGTTCTTGGGCTATTTAAGCTTTAAAAAGAATGAACGAATAATGTGTTCTGTGGTGACTTATAAACTCTTCCTGTTGTTTGCAGTCGTATTTCTATTGCAAAATAACTTATAAAATTGCATTTCTAACCCTGCTGTTTTCCTGTTATGCATGATGATGAATAGCATGGCATGAATACATTGTTAAGCTCTATGCATTCATTATATCAAAAGACCATACCATATCAGCTGCAGAGAAGATGAAAAAGAAGAGAGGGACATGTACTTTACTATTTTAACTTTTTCGTCTCCTCAAGTAAAATTCTGAGAAATTTTTTCCCTTCATCTTCATCATGCAGCAGAACCGTCTCCTCAGTCTAGTCTCCGGTCTACTTGGCCTTTCCATCGTACATCCATAAAAATAATATGTTTTTCAGTAATAAATGAATCTTTTTTGGTTGCTCCTAGCATACTGACTGGCTGGGAACAGATATAATCCACTTGATTTTACTTAATATTCTCCACTTTTGCTCCTCTCCTCACTCTCTCATCATCCCAAACTCCTGACTCAACTTAAGCTTAGTCAGAGTCCCAAGGGATTATAATGTGCAGATACTAGTGCTACTTATAAAGCATATTATTGTACTAGTACATCTCTTTCCATCAAGTTGCAGTTATACTATAGTCCCTTCTAGTTGTAGTACTATAAAAACTGCTTCTATATCTACACACCCTCATACGACGTTGCTAGAAGGATTTATGCATAACTCAACGAAAAAAACTCCAACTCACCGCATCGCATCACATCCCATTTAAAAGTTTAGCTTACTCATACAAAGAACAAGAGAAGACCGCAAGTTTGCTCTGTGTGTGAGTAATGGAATTCAACACGGAGCATGACTATATTTTATACACTTGCCTACTTATATGCCAATACATTCGAAGGCATTATAAAAGTGTGCGTTATATCATCTCATCTCATATCACAAGTATATGCATATATAGATATATACTTGTACATATAGAAATATATATCAATAACGAGAAAGGGGTTCCCCATCTCGTTTTCAAACGTTGATGATGATGATGATGGTATGTATGGTGAACAAACTTCGCTGCTCGCCGATACAGAGACTTTTATGTATTTGCCATGCCATACTCCTTGTACTACAACAAACCAACAACTTCAACTCGTTGCAACGACCAGTCATGCAAGAAGAATACACGCATACGGACAGACGACATTATAAAAGTGTGCGTTATATCATCTCATCTCATATCACAAGTATATGCATATATAGATATATACTTGTACATATAGATATATATATCAATAACGAGAAAGGGGTTCCCCATCTCGTTTTCAAACGTTGATGATGATGATGATGATGGTATGTATGGTGAACAAACTTCTGCAGCTCGCCGATACAGAGACTTTTATGTATTTGCCATGCCATACTCCTTGTACTTGTACTACAACAAACCAACAACTTCAACTCGTTGCAACGACCAGTCATGCAAGAAGAATACACGCATACGGACAGACGGACTTGAGCCAAAAGTAGAAAATGCCAAATAGCAGAAACTTGTTATGGTATATTATGCATGCATTCAGTTCGTCATACCAGCACTATCAAAATATCAACTAGCACCACATGGGTTTTATACTTATTCACTCACACTCTACCAAACTACCAAGTTGAATTTATTCAACACTCAATAAGAAAAAGAAATGATGTATAGAGTTAAACGCACTATATCTGGATGGATTTTATGCCTTCCTTTCAGCATCAATAATATAACCAGGGTGAGTTGGTTATTTAGATGGATTTTTGTAGATACTTAACGTAACCCATACCTCGTTGAGTATTTGACTTTGAGGTTGTCTTGTTTTTCTCTTAATTCATTCCGTGTTGTCGTTCCTTTTCATAAGAGTTCAAAAAGTGAAGGCGACCAAACTCTTCGAGATTAGGACGAAAAAATTAGCAACACATTTCAAGGTGTTTTTATACTTCACTTCAAACCTTTTTGGATCTGGCTGGTTTAAAACTTTAGACATGCACATTTGCATGCTTACAGAGCTTGCATGCATTTTCTAAGAATCTATTTTAAAGGCTGAAGTCAAATCCTAACTAATGAAATGGACTTCCCATATGCAATTTTCTCCTTTGCTGCTAGAAAACATTTACTAACAAATTGACAACATTTTTTTCTTTCACATTATTTTTCTTTCCTTCTACATGGTGCCATAAACCCAGAGAATTTCCATTATGATTATAAGAGCATCTCTCAACAATTATACCGAAATTAATGCCCACCGAAATACTAATATACATAACCTATACATATAACAAAAAGATTCTTACCAATTTCCGGAACGCTGTTGAGGGTTCATTTTTTCAGTTTTTACTTTTCTACTTTTTCTACAAAGTCCACCGAAAAAGCGGAGTTTTTCAGTTGCAATTCTTGTCAAAAGAAAGTTCAGAGGAAAGCATTGAAAACTCTGAAATGCATGCATGCACAACTTGCAAATGTTTGGACGCTTTTTCCTGGCTTGACAAGCGAAAAGCGATATCTATCGTGTTTGTGCGCAACTTGCGGAGAAAGTATATTCATGTAGGTATCTTTTTCTGAAAACCAAATAGGCCGAACTAATACGAAAGCAGATGGTACAGCAAGCACCGCCTTTTTAAGATGTTCAGTGGCTCAGCATTTTGTATACTCAATTTTTGATGTTTCATCCTACGACGGCAGATTTTTATGTTGACGGTATTTGAAAGAAATTTTGGTGGTTTGTCAAGACATTTGAGTGTGAGTTGAGTGTGGAATAGGTTCATTGAAAACAATAGCCATTATAGTGAAATTACATTAGTTAAAAATATTTACGTTGTGATATTCAGCTGATTTGGGATATTGAAGAGGAAAGTAAGTTGAAGTATTTTCTAATTTATCATTTTTATTCTATACGAGTGTCTATTATTGAGCATGACTTGTTATATTTTAAGACTTGTAAAATCAATTAGTTCGAAAGAAGTAGCGCGCTACGTTGTGATTGTGATACACTGAAGCTGTTTAATTTTCGGCATTCATCATAATTTTGAGGTAGCTGTGCTGTGCTAGTAATAAGACAAAATCTTAAACAAATTGTGAATGTTTTCCTATTCAGATCAGGTGTAGAAGACTTGTCGCTTGAGGGAAGGAAATTATAACCTTTGATACTACTGAAACAACTGGAATTTATACCTTAATACCTTTTACGCAAAGCTCGGCCTTACCGTGTAATTATAAAGTTTAGATAATTATACACTAGCAATATAGCAAGATGGCTTTACTATTTGGAGGTAGGGGAAATCAAGGACGAAGTCAGCCAAAAAACATTGTCGAATTTAGAGCCGGAAAGATGACGCTGAAAGGCAAGGATTCCAAGCAGCAAGAATGTAATAATACAAGAAATTTTTATAAAATTATAAGTCACCTCCAAAATTTTAATAGTTAATTACGGTATACATAGTATGAATTTTCGGGTTTTCCTTACAGCAAACATGGTTCATCCAGATAAAAGGAAAGGAATGGTTTACGTTTACCAGTCGGAAGACCAACTCACTCACTTTTGTTGGAAAGACCGCTCTTCAGGAGTCGTTGAAGATGTAAGGGATACAAATTTACTAATATATGAATTTTGAGTCACCCGTTGAATTTCCTAAGAATGTTCCGCATACTTTCTTAATTGGTGCTGCCTTGCTGTATTTATTTGTAGGACCTAATTATCTTCCCAGAGGATGCTGTATTTTCTCGAGTGACGCAGTGCAAAGAAGGATCCCGTGTGGTTTTGCTCAAAGTACGATTACCACGATTTAACCGAATTAAATATAGTCCATTGTTACCTTGTCGTATATTTCGTTTACATTGTTGCAGTTCAAAGCATCCTCCAGGAAATTATTTTTCTGGATGCAGGAGCCAAAAGCTGATAATGATGAGGAACTTATTAGCAAGATCAATGAAGCTTTAAATAATCCTGGAGGCGCCAGTTCCAGTCGAGGTTTAGATAGTGCGTCTACCCCTTCCGAACAAGAGATGCAAACCTTATTACAATCCATGAATCAGACGCAGTTGATGCAACTAATTGGAGGTACAAATATCATCTTTGATTAGCATTATAACATTTATTAAGGTTGCAGTTGCTGACTACGTCACCTTTATTGGTAATTTGGGTTTGTCTGATTTTGCTGTGTCAGGCAGTTGGACAATGCAGTTTGAAAGCCTACGACAGAGACATGAAACTTTTTAGATGATACAGAAAATTATGATAATGTTTTATTTATACACGACGACAGTAATTAACTATTTTTTTGTGATTATTTAACCTGACGCTGGCACCTCACCTTAAATTAGGAATGAGCGATTACGGAGGTGCAAATGCTGCGGCTGGGCTTTTGGCTCAATTAACGCAGGCTGCTGGTGGGGGAGGTACTGGAAGTAGTAGTGAACCAAAACCTCCTTCTGAAACTAGTGGAGGGTCAGGCTCCTCTAGTGCGCAGAAATCTGCTAAAACTGACCAAACTAGCACATCCTCCAAACCTGCACCGACAGCTCCTACTTCTGCTCTCGGTAAAGCGGTTCAATTAGAGGACCTCCAGAAAATCCTCAGTGGAATGCAACCAAATACTGCCTCAGGTACAACTAGCTCAAGCATATGCAATTGAAATATGGCAGGCCTCAAAAAGCGGAATACTCATAGTTATTGTATTTTTTGTAACAGTTGATTTAGCTGCTGGCGTCAACACTGAATTTGTTAAACGAATAACTGCGTCTCCCACAACTGTACAGAAACTCACCCCTTTGCTTCCTCGTTTCGGCTATGAAAGTGAGAAGACTGCAAATCAAGAAGAAGTTGTCGATACCCTTATTAGTCCGGCATTTCAGCATGCCCTTAGTTCTTTCTGTTCAGCCTTCCCAACAGGTCAGCTGGGACCTTTAGTCGAACAATTTGAATTTGGGTCTGATGCAGTTCAAGCTGCAAGAAGTGGAAATCTAGAAGCTTTCCTCAATGCAATTCAAAAGGATGCAGATAGTAAAAAGACAACTGAGCCAACTGAGGTAGGTCTGATGGTGATGGATACATATACATATACTGTTCTGCTGTAAGTCATACAGCCTACATTGAACTTTCAACGTTAAGAAAGTTGTAATCTATATTATTTCAGGAACAGAAACCAGAAGACATGAACGTAGATTAACTCAACATTGTTTTACCAACCTTGAAATAAATACCTCGATTACAATTTGTGAAATAGGTTTGTCGCGTATCACTTAATTTATAGATTTCAAAATTAGTTGCGTTTTTCTAAAATCGAAAATTGTTTACCCGGAAATTATTATTCATCGAGTGAACCAACACAAAATACACATCATGATTACCTATGTCTTAAAATACATTGTGTTACAATCTTGCTAACGTTAAAATTAAAACCTAGAATGTAAATGCAATCTGCATTCAGTGCCGAAAGATGTAGATAGTGATTTTCTTGGGGAAAAAGTAAATTACGTTAAACGGATTTGGAATTATATTGTAGCTTGATACTGACTTCATTATTTTGTTACGAGAAATTAGTTGCAGTCGCATTAAACATATAACTATGAAATAGTTTAGTAGGGTTTGCTGCTTTGTTGCTGAATAAATATTTTGGATTCAGTCTGCAGTTAGAGAACATGCAATACATATTTATTAATGTAATAGCTTTTACGAACATACAAAGTTATTATATGAACTACGGCTACATTAATTTTGCATTTTTGAAATAATGAAGACTCCGGCAATGGCAAGTCTTCATATTAAAGTGAAAGGTATTATACAGCTTATTATTTTCAATATTATGAACATAAAGATCAGACAGACTAAATTGAAATCACTGCACCACGCCATTCGAAACAAAGCAGTGTTCTGAATGCTTGGAAGTAGATCATACTTCACTTATTTTCGCTCCAATAATAAGTACACCAACGAAATACTGAAAGCACCGAAACAGAAATAATCGAACTTCAAAGAGTTTAAACATTCAATGTACATGCAACGCTTAAAGCTTGCAACATACCATGTTATTCAATTTTTACAGACTTAAACTTACAAAATGTCTGGAAATAAATACTACTGATACAGCAATTAATTGTATGGTGAATCAATTATTTGTTAAAATTATTGCTCTTCAAAATAATCATTATTGTATTATTATTCAATACAGAATTAAAACATCGAGTATCTGAGTGGAAGCTTCCGCTATTTTTCGTTCTGAAAGATATTGGTTATACATATATTACATAATACAATTAGGAGAAGCCGTCATGTCAATGAAATAAGGTGGCTTTTAGTCTAATTTCAGACCAGCTCATTTCACATATGTACTATGGAGAAAAGTTGGTTGTTTGTTACGCTCCAGCACTCTCCGTTGCAGTTGTAATAAGCCCCTTGGGACCAATGGTTGTTTTGAATTGTTCAGGAACAGGATGCTCTACCTGTAATTCGACATAGATAAAGAGTCAGTCACAAAAAATAAATACATATATAACTGTTAAAAAAAGGTTGCAGTCTCAAGAGCTACTTTCGACGACTTGTATAAAAACCATAAGGCACAAAAACGACGTTTTTCGTAGATACGCATAAAATTACAAATTTTAGGCACGCCTGTGTTCACCTCGTCAGTAGCTTTCGAATGATGAATACCATAGTATATGCTGTCATAAGAAAAGTTTCGAATATTTTTTTGAAATACTGAACAGAATTGGCTGAATTCAGCTCATTTGGAAGCAGACAACAGATACCAAACAAATATGATCGGAACATATACACACAAATAGAATGCAACCTTAATAAACTAGTGGATACTAAAAATAAAAGATTCTCCAACTTACGAACTCTCCATCTGGCTTTGGTACCATAACATTCAGAGCGGAAGATTTTGCAGACACAATCTCGACGTTGAGAGAATCTTTGTTGAGGTACATTTGCAGTCCATCAACTTTATCTACTGTTATTGTAGGCACTGTGCCCATAACCTGTTAACCAGCACATATCGAAGCATATTTTTATCCCAAAATGAAGGTTTCAGAGAAAAATAAATTATGTAAACTGGTATCTCTTACCTGCATCTGGCAATCACGACAGTTGACAAACTCCACAGATGCGACCAAACTGTCAAAGACTATTGCAGTCTTTACACAAGAATCGATGACAATAGAATTCAATTTGCCTTTGATTTGCAACGTAGAATCTTTGCATGCATAGATGTATACAACTTGATTCATCTCAACCTCCTCTATTTTGAGTTGTTTCTGTCCAACCTGATATTCCACCACCCACTTTTTACCCTCTAAAACCAATTTTGGTGGCTTGGCAGTAGGAGCTTTGGCAACTTGCCCGTTAGTCACAGGAGCTTTCCCGCTAGTAGTAACGGCTCCAGATGTTCGAAGAGTTGGGTTCTTGTGTGTTTGCATGTCCGCAGTAACTTTCTTCAGACCCTTGGTGACGTCTTCACCTTTACTAATTTCAGCAAAGAGATTAGCTCTGTCGTCTTGAATTTGCATCGACTCAAGGGTAGGCATTTCAAATGCTGGAGGTGGAGGCGGTGGAGGAGGTCCACCTGCTGGAGCTCCTATAATACATATAACAACAATGGCACATAAGCTCTAGGTGATAGCAATAACGGATATTACTAATTCCAACTGGAAACTTACCAGTCATGAGCTGTTTACCCCACACAAGTCCAGTCGTGTGGTGCTTTCGAACGTGAGCTTGTAAGGCAGTTAATGTTCCAACCCATGCTTTAGCCCACTCTGCATGGCCTGGCCTACGTTTGAAAAATACCTTGTTAGGATGCTATTGTGCCATGGAATGGAATATAATAAAAAAACGTACTTATCCTTGAAATCCTTCAAAACTCTGTTCGTGTAAAATTGCCCTGCGTCATTCATCTCTTTAATATACGGAGCCGGTGTTGGTGCCTTTGGGTAAAAATACACACGATGTTATTAGCATCTGTTTTTAAAACCTCGTATCTTTCAATGCAGTATACAAATACACTCACAATCGTCACCCATGCTAAGGCCGGGATACTTTCGGAAACTCCAGACAAATGGTTGAAAAACTGGCTAGATCTTCTGGATTCTCGGAATTGTTGAATTTCTGAAATAGCATTAGCCGTATCTCCCAAAATCTTTTGGAAGTCAGCGTCGCTAGGCTTGGCATACTTGGTGGCGGTAATTAAAAAGTTCCGCTGTGCACTGTATGAATACAAGGTGCACTTTATTTTATCGTAATTAAAATGCAAACTTCCAAATAATTTTTAGCGATGCTTACCTGAATGCTTTCTGTACTAATCGGCTATGTTCTGTGATTTCTCCACCAAGCTTTTCAGAAGCCTGAAGAAAGTCAGCTAAGCAACTAGTCGTGATGTCCTGGTCAAATTCCAAGACTACTGGAGTAAGTTCTAAAACAGACAGGCATAGAAAATCAGTTCAAGTTCAAATGTTCCAATTAAAACAACAACAATGGTTTTTGACATACCTTCTCCCATGCTGGATTTTCTAGAGTTTATACCGTCAGTCTTTGAGTTTGTTGAGCTAATTGAATTAGAGCGACTATCGTTCCCGGATGGCTTGGTGGTAGGCTTTGAATTGGAAGCTATGTCTATTGACTCTGACTCTACATAGATAGAAAAGATAAAAGAATCAAAGGAGCACTTCGTGTGCCAAATAATACTCAATCAAACTACAACATAATTTCTTCCTTGACATAAAGAGATGTATTTTTTAACAAAATTAGGAAACTGTCAACTTCTTTCAAGGACGACAACTTCGTAATGGGAATGACAAATTGACTTAAATCAAGACTACGCAAATAAACGTCCTAGATAGATTGGGGCATCTACTTGGACTAAAGCTATTTTAAAAATCACTAAATAAAAGTATAAAATTATTTCCCCACAAGTACTTCCACATGCCTTAAGAAATAGCTATGTTCCTCCTACACCCATTCGCCTAGAAACCGTACGACTATCTAACTGCTAACTTCACACAACTGTGTTGTGGCTGCACACAAGTGATAGCGCTAATCTGCTACACATACGCCATACGCTACTCAAATCTTGTCTGAATTTGGCAAAGTTTCCTTACAAAAAATATATAAAACTTTTGCATGTGTGTAAAAATATCACTTTACTTTACACATCCTACACATTTTCTCTCTACATCAATTTCTTTCATGCAAGTGTACAATAGTCCATTGA
The DNA here is from genome assembly GCA_027743935.1 of Sinodicranocentrus sp. ZH6. Taxonomy (NCBI): domain Eukaryota; kingdom Metazoa; phylum Arthropoda; class Collembola; order Entomobryomorpha; family Entomobryidae; genus Sinodicranocentrus; species Sinodicranocentrus sp. ZH6. The sequence goes on from JAHZNA010003291.1 coordinate 24,522, forward strand.
ACACATTTACACCATATTTTCTCATCAACATCAAAACCTAACATAGCATGACGGTCCGTCTCTAATGCACTTCACCAATGGATTACATTCGCACAGAATAGCTTGGAGAAAGACTTGCTATAATACCTTCATATGCCCTAAAAGACATAATCTCGGAATAGTGCAAATACCACTGAATATTTCGAACCTACATAGAAAACTGCATGCAACTTCTTAAATTTCCATGAGTTTAAAACTGAATGAATTGGATGAACTGCATTTTTTGAATTTCTCACCTACACACTTTGCATGTACTACTGAATGTATAAACTAAAAGAGCCAACTTAGCATATTCCGTTTTTTTGTATTAAGAATGGCTATACATAGCATATAGCAAGAAAAAATAAAGAACAACCAAACAACCCAAAGATCCACATTTTAATCTAAAAAATGTCACTGCCAATTTCCAGCTTATATATATGCGTACTTTAGATGGATAGATAACGCTTAAAGATTGCTATGTGGCATTCAGTTCTCTGCCAATAACCTACTGACATCCTTTCGGAAGGCGGAGGGTTACAGTTACAGTGGCTTTCTAACAAGCAAACCTAGATAACATCGTTTTTAGATTCTTTTGAATTAAACAATTGCATAAAATAAAAGCGTTATTGATTCACCCACACAAAATTGAGTCCCCGAACCTACTTCTAATTCGAATGCATGTTCAATCTCCTTGCAGCAATTAATTATGTGAGCCTGCCTGCCTAAACCTAAAGGAATGATTACAACACAATATAATTTAAGGATGATCCTTTTGGCACTGCATTAGCTTGTTTTTTCTTCAAAATAGCAATACATATACTTGCTGCACACACATAATAATATGTGGAAAGTGGTCTGTGAGGTATGCATGTATCATGCGTGAGTCTCAAAGTTCATAAGCACAAACTCACAAACCACACTACTCACACAGCTATTCAACTAAACGTAAATGTTCAAATGCACATAAATTGATCCGAATTCAAAATCAATGAAACTTTCAACAGAATTGAAATAAATTTTATCGAAAAAAATCATAGTGAAAACTAACATAATGCCATTGACCGCACACCTAAACAAAAAACAAACATGCCAAAACATGAAGTGTGCGAGTGAACTACGTGAAAAATGGGTGGGAATGGGAACCGTGTAAATGTAAAATAGTAGATACAAATGCAATACATAGTAGTACTTATTGTTAAATAGGAAGTCAAAGAGTATTTGACATACTTGCTTGCCAAAAATTTCGAAGTCGACCATATTCGGGAGTGGACTTGTTCTCATTGGACATTGTCACAGGATGTCAATGAAATCTTTTAAGTAAGAGCTCGATGGTGAGAAGTCACGCAACACTACACAGGAACACTCTCAATCTCAATACAAGAATGGCAGTGAAGAAGATTGGTCTAAATAGTGAAAGCAGAAAGACACACAGAATGGCAAAACGCTGGATAAATTATCAACGACAAACAAGTTTAGATAGAAACATAACTACATACAAAAAAACTAAAAAGCCATTAAATATTAATAGAATTAGTAACTACTGAGCTGTACACAAGCAAGACATGTAGTATAGTACTGTCCAATCATTACGCATAGGAATTTCACAATTTAACCATAATCAAACAAAACCGTGTAAACTACAAATCATAAGCGGAAGTGATGTGATGTAAACAACAAAATAAGACTATCCACCCGTATCGTTTATGAACATGTAAGGTTTCTACATTATACTTCCAGAGTCCAGAAATATTAAACTACACAAATATTAGCATCGGTATACTTAAATACAGTATTGTTAAAGCTTCACTCACTCGACAACACAAGCATGAAGACGTACAAAGTGCCCGAGTTGGATGGAATGGGTAACAAAATAAAAACGGCATTTTATGTGCGTACTACAAAACGAGTAATGGTTAATGATATTGTAGAACATTTACATGAAAGGCTTCGCGAGTACATTAGGTTTTTACCGCAGGGCCATAAACTCTTAATTGTTGGAGTACTGGTATTGTATGTAAATGCAATTGTAAATCCTAATCGATTTATGTTTTATGTGCGATGCTGAAACCACTTAACATCCGAATGTGCACACTTGCACACTATCATCAAAGCAGAACACTTTAAGTCCCAAAAGCTATAGTACATAGGATGGAATTTGTAAAGATTAAATGAGAGCTCTCAGAGAGCATGCATTAAAAAATGTGCACATAAATACACATATGACACATCTAAAAAGGACAGGAATGACAGAAAATATCTACTATTACAATTAAACATGTGTAACTATTGAAGATACCCTAAACCTAAAAGATGTGTGTGATACTAAAAGAATTTTTATTTTAAAGAGTCCACGGGTGCAACAGTTTAAAAGGCTGACGGTTTGTGAGTGTATGAAAACAACAGTGACAAATAAGCTACGTAGTACGTGGTGTATAGAGGCAGCCAGTGGTAAATTTTTTTTAGAAAATATAACTTCAATTTTCTAATCGCAAAATAATTTCTTACAACTTAATATTAATTTTGCCAAGATTTTAAATTCAATTATTTTTATATTATTTTTGTGATATACGGAGGTTCGGCACTGCATTGCGTGTGCGTGTACAATGGCTTCCAATGAGATAACTCAGATAACTGACACTTAACACTTAACTAAATGTGGATAACACTATACATTTTACTATTGAGTCAATTCAAGTCACAAGTCATAATGCTTTAAATTTCTAAGATTTTTTTCCGTCCAATGGAGTTCTAAAAACAAATGCAGTTCAGTCAGGAGTCAGGTTCAAAATGCATTTCCCTGCAAACAGCCAAATAGAAAAGTACATGAAGATGATGTATGAAGAAGCTGTACAGATAATAAATTATGATAAGGTTATGTTCACAACAGGAATTCAACTAATTGTAAAGACAAAGATGAATATATGAATCTGAAAGTAGAAAAATACCCAATGCAACGTTATAGTTCTCAACGACTACTTGTGTACACCAAAATAAATTGTGTAAAGAACATACGATCACAAGCATTATATTTTTTCATGAAAACTTCAAACAACACTATACAACATAATAAAGAGAGAGAGATATATATATACAATAAGAAATTGAGATTTAAGAAAACGAAACTAAATAGGTATCGAATCCAAACTAACCAAATCATTTTGCAATGTAATGCAATTTAATGAAGGATAGGTAGTACCCGGTACCCGAGATGTTACACAGAAAAGCTATGCATCATTTTATGAAACTTCATATGAACACCGTTGATACATGCATAATGTCTGGCTCTCAACCACCTTGTCTGTAAGCAGTTATGATGATATTTCTTCAAAATTCATGGTCGGTTATGCATCGCCTTCTTAAACTACCTACGTCAAATTCATGTTCCGAAGCCAGCACACTAAACGAACGGGTAGCCAAGTGTGACTGACTTTAACAGGAGGAAATAAAAGTTGAAGCGTTCATAATTTGTGTGAGGTAGAACTGATACCTACAAAATCTCAGACCAGTTGAATGGATAAAGTCCAAGTATGGATATATTTTTCATTTGGACATGATGAATTTACAACCTACCTATATGTCTTCTACCTAGCTACTGGTGGTTTTACTACAAAAAGGTACTTTTTCAGGACTACTAGCGGAGTTCACGCAGTCAATCGAGGCACTCTATATACCTTCTAGCTAGCAAACCGGAAGTTACATTCATATAAAATTGCAATAAAACAAAACTGATCAAATTAGTCTGCTCGCTGCACTGCCTCAAGGCGGAGAAAGGCAGGGCACCATGCCATGCATCATGTTTTACATCAACAGAAAGAAACTTTTTGTGTGCATTTTATACCGTATTGTAGAAACCAGTGGGTGATGAAAGCGTAGTCCGTAAACTATTAAAAGTTTTAAAGATACACGATTGAAGTAAATGATGATTAGTTGTTAGTCAAAGCATAAACAAACATCAACACCGGTAATTTAGGTACATAAACAGAGAGTAAACACGAAGTTATGAGTACCTGTTCCTTGAGGTATATATAATACTGCTTGAAAACGCTTTTTTATGCTACAGAAACATGACAAACCGACAAAAAACAATTGGGTGTAACCATCCACGAGCCACGATCACGGGAAACAAGAAAATAGCCCTTCAAACAAAACTTGACAGATGAAATCAGCTGTTTTAATATGATTAGTCGACAGTAAATTATCAATTACCCTTAAGAGCGCACCCGGTAAAATATAGTAAGGTATACTTGTTAGAGAAACAACGTAATTTTGCAATTTATTTAAACTGCTTTTTACGAAAACAAGGCTTTCATACGAGAAATTATAAAACGGGCAACAACGCGGCACGATGACAAACTGTCCAATGGCCTAAACTTTAAACTTATTACAATTGGATGAAATGAAATGAACTCAAACTCACCTTGAAAAAGTGGCGAAATGTGATGTAAAGATGACAATGGCAATTAGGTACTCACTTGAACTTGTAATTTGGTATTACTTCAGGCAGATTTGCTTCATGTGAAGTGATGAGTACAAAAATTGCAATGTAGAGGAGGATACAAAACTAATGATGATGACTGTTATGGTCTGTCTGTATTCTTTTCTTTATAATTTTGATTTTATACTTCAGAGGGGATATGCAAAAGATGCAAATGATAAATGCATGAAATTTCGAGGGAGTAGTGATGATATAATGATTCAGTCCAGGTCCACCTTTTGAGCAAAGTGTTTTTTTATAAAGGATTCAAAACAAGGGATTTTAATTTGATTCGGTATCGTTCCTGTGAACAGTCAGGCTTCCTGACTTCTGACAGATAGGAAAAGGAGTGTAACTCGGCAAAAAGCTGATAAAAAGTACACAAGGAGTATGCATTGTGCTAGTGTCTATAGTTTATATGTACATTTCATACATAAAAATTCATATCGCATTCCGTAGGACTTGTTGTTTTGTTAGGGCTGACTCACTTTTTCGTCAGATAGAAAAGATCTCAACTCTTGGATGTACAGATCCTTTGGTTATAATATACACAGTACAACATTACGAGTATGTGCTTATACGGATGTTGTATTCTACAATTCATGACCATGATCACGATTCTCGTCGACTAGTATGTAGTTCCTTTTCTACTACACATGAAAATGCATTCAGCATTATGTTATGTAATGCATTATGTATAAACTTATACTTTTGTACTTATAGTTGAATAAGTATTTGAAGTGTTGCTACTACACAGTATGACAGAACACAAGTAAAATGAAATTGTAAGGCTTTCTGCTAAAATGTATATGCCGTAATTTAAGCCGTATTGGTTTGAGTAAAAGAGTTAATGTGCACCAGCATCAAAGTTCTTATGGATATATGCTTTGTTAACCTTCTCCACACGATGAGATATGAGAAGTTAGGGTAGAACATGAAAATACGAAGGACGATGATCTCATCCTCTTCTGTTGTAGGTATTCTATCCGTCGGTAGTCGGAGTATTTTTTCATTTTAATTCCATCATCAGCAAAATATATACTTATATCCGTTTTAGCCAAATTATTCATCATGGATGATGTCTATCTCAATTAGGAGTCCTCTCAGGACAGATTTGATCTGATCCTTGCATCCGTCCATAAGTCCATAAATGGGCATACTCTTAATTTCATTGATATTTATGCCATAAATTATTATGAACCATCAACGATACAGGACAAATGAACGGTAAGACAAACAGGAACATTTGGGATCGTGAGTGTGCGTGTGTTCAAATGAAACGTTTTTTACTTGTATACACATGTCATGCATTTAACTTTCTCGTTATCCCTTTCCACTTTCTCAACTCTCAACTTGAAGTTTATTGTGCTACTCAGCAATCGCCTCATTTTCCAGACACATACATGGTTTATAAACAAGAATTTTAAAATTATGTCACCACACCACCATTTACATTTAGAGACATGATTCATAACTTCACACCAGTGTAATGCAAATCACCTCATCGTCACTCGTCACCCATGCATACACAAGTAATTTTTTTACAAGGAATGCTGCATGGTTTTGCTTATTCACGTCACAGCAGCTTTTAAAAATAGTCACAAGTCACTATGTTCATTTGTTTTAAAAATTAATACAACATTCAGAACTCAGAACAGTAACTTAAATACAAGGAGAAAAGTATGCAAACTAAAAAAACATAAAAACTGGGTTAGATCTTGGATCATGCGTGCAATTCATAATCTTGTGTAATAAAACGTCCTAATATCTAATCACATGCTGACAACTCCAATTACATTTTGCTCTGAAAAGATTCTGCATGACAAGAAACAGGTGAAAGTGAAAGCACATCAAATTTACCTAACATGCCATTGATTTAGGTCGCAACAACTTAAATTTCACCCTGAGTGAAAAGTTTGATCAGACAGAACGGAACTTTCACCACCCGGCATCCTTCCCGCAACACATTTTCTCCCTCTGACAAGAAGAGTTTAAAAGAAAGAGATTTTCATACACCACAACAGCACCTCGTAGCGGATTCCAGAAACAATTCCAGCTTCAATCTTCCATGCTAAAGACGAGCCGGGGTGTGCGGGAAATCCGGTAATAAATACAGCGGCAAGTCATAGGCTAAACAACCGATGTGTCGACAAGGCGAGTAGCCTGCGATATATATAAATATCCCGCCGCACCTTGTGGTTGTATTGTCAGCCGTCGCCCAAAAATAATGCCACAAGGCTGCCGGCTGCTTGGCGACTAGCGGAGGAAGATGTGTGCTGTGCTCCCATTTCTCATATCCCAAAAAGTCACAAGCAAGTGTGGAATGGGATGGGGAGGGAGTTCGTTCCATACCTATTCATTCATTCGTTCTCATCTTTTGCCAATCCACAGTGTGATCTTCAAGTAGATGCCGTACAGCGTAGTTGTTTGCGGCTTCATTTTTCGGGATATTTTTTCCCAATTTTCTCAATTTTAAGCTGATCTGAGGATACCCAAAAGGACACATTTGCCGGAACAAAAAACGAGACGAGAGAAACAACCGGAGGGACAATTGTGAAATCGTCTTGATGTTGTATGTTGATAATTTTCAAACATTTTATTAAATCAGCTGCTTTCATTAGTCAAAATAAAATACTTGGCATTTTGCCGTACATCAGGATTATCAGGAAGATACGAACTAGTTTATGGGACTTAATAATTATGTGCACTGCAGTGATTTCTCAAATGGCTTTCCAGACAAGTCCTGTTGTTACGCTTGCTTTTTAAAGTTGTTGGACACTTTTTTCTCACTTTATTGTGTAAAAATTATTGTTTTGTTTTGTTTTGTAATTGCTCCATAGGTCAGGTGTGACACGTGAACTTGTGCAGTTTAGCTCGAGAAGTCAGAATTTATACATTTTATGAGTCTTTTCTGATATCAAAAGTTGCTGATTTAACGTGTTAAATAGTGGAATACTTCTGGAATGTTTTGTAGTTTCCAGTTCAGTTTAAGTATGTTTGTCAGTAACAAATAGGGCATGAAGGTTTGTATATCATTATAGCACAGAGAACGACGAATTGAACTAGACAATGATTTAATTTGCTGCACTGTCACTGTACTGTTTTCTCACCTTTATACCAGTACCTATATGTACTTCACCTAGTTATATAGTGCCCACCCACATGGGCAACTGAAATTGACACAGTATTGACGTACAACGTTGAACGTACAGAAAATTAATATATAATAATATGGGTGTTAAGTTGTATCTGCAATATATGTGTAAAAGATAATTTTCAAAAAAGTGATTAGTTAGCCGCACCTATAGTAGTATAGTATTGGTCGTTTTGACAGTCAACAGTTAACTGGAGACCAATTTACGGTTTATTTCATATTGTGTATGTGGTATTGAGAAACGCTTTACAAGTAATTAGTGCATAACATCAGTTAAAAAATAAAAACTTCAACATGGGTGACTCTGATGATGAGTACGACAGAAAGCGACGGGACAAATTTCGGGGAGAAAGGAACGAGTATAGAGATGTTAGTCGAAGGCCCCCACCAAATGACGACGTAAGGTCTAGGAGGGATGATTGGGGAGGTGGTGGAGACAGGTATTGCTTTGCTGGTGACGGCATCTATTATCTATTTGTTCTTTTCCAGCAGATTTATAGGGCTTTAAAACACTTTCTTACAATTTTCCAATGTTTTTTAGGGAATGGGGACGAAATCGTGGACCTCCCAGGTCCATTGACTACCGATTAGGAGGGGGTCATAGACTTCCACACGAGTTCAGTCCTCCAAACAAACGGCCCAGGGGAGACTGGGATCGCTATAGTCATGATTCATATTCCTCAGGATACGGTTCACAAGCGGGCTTTGATCAAGCACCATCTCATGGTTACGGTAATCATCCCCCTCCACACATGCACAGGTATAGAAGTTTAAAATACAATAGTAGTAAATATTGTGCAATCGGCAGAAATATAATTGCTTGGTTTATGTGAACATTTTTGTATTAATAATACAGGGAAAGTTCTGACGGAGCTCCGCAGTTACTGTCATTTAAATCATGGCTGTCCACCCAAGAGGATTCCATTTCTGACCAGGATGCGCTGTCCAAGTATGCTGAATATAAGCAGGAATTCAAACGGCAGCAGTTGAATGAATTTTTTGTGCAACATCGTGAGGAAGAGTGGTAAGCAAAGCTTTTGGAAGAAACGTACCTTTAACCTTAATTTTTCGTACGACCACCGTACGTATTCTTTCCCTTCCCTTATCCCCCAAGCAGATCTCGTATTCCATTCTCTTCTATGGGTTACGGAATACAAGAAGTGTGGAATATCCCTTTATTGTTTTAATGCCAGCTAATGATATTCCTCACTCATGAACAGCATAAATCATGGACTTTTTAACAGCAACTTCCAAGAAGACAACTCTTTTCAGTCTGAAAAATCTATTTTAATAAGTGGCTGAATTTAATTAGTGTGGTTTATAGAAATATATTTTGAGTGCTCGGCGACAAAATAATACCAAGTGCCAAATATATGATTGAAAAGTTGGAAAGAATGATTAAAAAGTATTCGACAATCAAATGTATCATCAGTGATTACCTATTTCGTTTCATTATATCTCGACTGTATTATAGATCCAATCCGGAAGGTAAGACTTTCGATCTTCATGCTATAGCATTCAAGCTTTTATAAACGAATAAATAATTTGAGTATGCTGACTGATTCGATTTGAAGAGTTGTTATTAATTTGATTGTGGAATCGATTGGTACGGTAATAAATGTTAACTTGCAATGAATTTTGTAGCAATATAATCCAGGTTTCAGCGTCTTGCTCCTTCTGAGGAAGTGTCTTGTCACTTGTATGATCAAGCTAAATAGCTTGTATTAAAGAAAAATGTGACTACTGTAGTTATTATACTATATGAAGATACTCTTATCAATATAATTACTTTTCTTGATTTAATTTAAGGTTCAAGCTTAAATTTCATCCTGACGATAGTACCCAACGGAAAGATGAACAGTTCAAAAATTTGAAGGTAATTAATTACGAACAATATAAAACCTTCAATGTTAAATGCAACTGTGAGGAGAATGAAGAAACTTCACCGTGACTGATTTTTATTCCAGAACCGTTGCAATTTATTTGGCGAGTTCCTGAACACTGGCAGGTTTGACAATGTGTCTCTGGATAGTGTTAACTCAGAAAAATTAATTAAACTGATGGATTGGTATGTGGTACGTTTGGAAGGGGGAAGTGAAGAAGATGCTGGAAAACTTCTTTCTGATGAACCGATGCGGCCCAGAATAGCGCCAAAACCTGTTGAAGAGGAAGTGAAAGAAAGCGTAAAAAAATTAAAGGAGGCTGACGCAAATGGAGGAGAAAAGGACTCTGGGTTAGTTGTTAGCTTTGTTACTAATATACTGCTAAGAATATAAATAAAATCATGCCTTGTTAATTTAATTTTTAATATTCACGCATCGCAAATTAATTAATTTAAAATTTTCTTTCAGCGCCGAGTCTTCCGAAAGTGGAAGTGAGGCTGGAAGTGCGGACGAGGAAGGCGTTCGTAAAAAGAAGAAACAACGTCCAGCATCTACAATGGATGCACTTGAAGCAGAACTCGATGGTAATTCTAAGGGAGAAAAAGATGAATCGATGGATGCAGAGGATGGTGCATCAAATGATGGTAAAGCCAAAAAGCGCGGCAAGAAACGATTAAGAAGTGGTGGATCAGAAATGACTTCCGGCGCATCGGATGGCGAAAACACTGATTCAGAAACAAAGGAATCCAAAGATGCCGAAGCAGAAGGAGAAAATAGCAGTGAGAAAAAATCAAAAAAGCCTTTGCTTGCTACACCCGGGTTGGAAAAGAAAAAACTCATCGTAATAGAGGAGGATGATGAACTACCACAGCTACATCGCACTGCTTCAGTATTTTTACGAAATCTTGCTCCAAGTGTTACTAAAGCTGAAGTTGAGAGCTTAAGCAAAAAATATCCTGGATATCTGCGTACTGCAATTGCTGATCCTCAGCCTGAAAAACGCTGGGCAAGACGTGCATGGGTAACATTTAAAAGGAATGTCAATATAAAAGGTACATAGCTTAGCCTGTCGTTGTGACTTCGAAGGACTTCACCAATGTGTAATAGGTAACTGCTATTATTTGGGCTCGTTTCGTTAAAATCTTTTTAGAAATCTGTTGGAATCTTAACAATGCTCGTTTACGAGACACTGAATTAGGCGTAATCGTCAATCGGGATCTAACACGCCGTGTTCGTACAGTGAATGGAATTACTCCTCATAAAACTATTGTAAGGAACGATATCAGGCTGGCTGCAAAACTAATTCAACACTTAGATTCAAAGTGGACTTTGTGGGATGAAGACAAGCAGCAAGATAATAAAGAAAGTTATGGTGTGTATTCCACCAATCCGGTATTAAAGAATATTACGGATTTCTTGATTGAGGAGGCTTCTGCTGAAGAAGAAGAGCTGTTAGGCTTGTCTACAAGCGACGGAGAATTGGATGATTTAAGAGAAGAACGTAACAATACCATCGAAAGGTGGGTGTTTGTTGTTTAAATTTTGTGTGAAGGTAGTCAAGTATTAACGTGTTGATTTGATCTTGATTATCCCGGGTTTAGGGACGAGGATCTCATTCGAGTATTGGACAGGCTGTTGTTTTATCTTCGATTTGTTCACAGTGTGGATTATTATAACCATGCCGAATATCCCTATGAAGATGAGATGCCCAATAGACTGGGAATTATCCATGCGCGAGGAATGCCACCTACTTCAAAGGTAACCATTGCCGAGTTACTGAACATATAGTCATTTTTTAGATTTTAGATTATTCCCAATTCCCTAAACTCCATCCTTTCTCACATATGCACGTTTGTGAAACAAGTAATAATTTTGATTCCAGGTAAACATGAGTGAACTACAAGAGTATAACCGTAACTTCGAGCAAAAGATATCAGCATTTATTGAGCCAGTTGTACGGTTAACTTCGTTGATTGTTAAGAAATATATTGGCATTGGACATGTTCAGATGAATTTTGATTGATACATGTGTAAATAGGTTATGTTTTTCAACAACTATTTGAGAGATCCGAAACGACCTCAGTCTCCTGATATGTCAGCTCAGCCACCACCTGAACGTAATGCTAATCAGTCTGGAAATATGCCTCCGCGGCGTGAACCTCTCATGCATGAGAGAGAGTTTCATCCTCCTCCACAATATCCTCCGTAAGTTTTTATGGATTATGAGTATGGGATAAATTCCTTTCTGGTGTTTATCAAGACAAAACGTTAAAACGCTTTAGATACGGTGGTGGTTATGGAATGGGTGGTCCCGGCTTTGGTGGTTTCGGTGGTCCACCGAGGCAACCACCATATCAACCTTATCGGGAGTATGCTCCACGAGGACGTCCTGGACCATTCCGAATGGGGTATGATTATTAGGATTTTGGACGCCATCTTATGATTTCTCAAATGGTGCTGGAATGATTACTAAACGTATTGTTATGGTATATATATAAATTAAAGGGGGCGAGATCATGGTAGCCGCGCCATCATCAGTTATAGGGATTTGGATGCTCCCACAGAGCCAGACGATTTTTAGTTTGTAGCTGTTTTGTTATAGTTAGACGAATAATTAATTAGCTGCATTACAGTTAGAAAAGGTAAATACTTTGGTTTTTAAAAAATGATTGTATTCAGACTTTTTGATTTATGTAATGTCTTGCTTTGTAATGCCCAAGGAAAATAAACACATTTTTATTATTCATGGATGTAATATTTCATCATAGAAATATATAAAAAAATGTTATAAAAGGAACAAATTGATTTTCATCGAAGCGTTTATATTAAGTTCCTGATAATTTCAGCGTTGAATTAGAATTCGGCCTTATATCATGCTTATATCATCTCACCTGAAAAAAAATAAAATGTATTCGTAAATGTGCCGAAACGCGAACTTGTGCCCTGGTACCAGCACAACAGTAAAATGGTGAATGGCTATAGCCCCTCACGGTATTTATCATCTTTAATTCTTCATACATACCTGCGTATCAATCACATTAAGTCAGACGTAGTCAAATCTTACATTCCTAATTTGTCGAGAACGAAACGACAGCGGGCTGCGAACATCACTGATCAATCAAATTAAGTACGAAGGAAGCTGCTCTGTACATCATCTGGGCAACGAGTTGTCACCTTAAGTGAATCTCCTTCAGGAAGTAAGTATAATGAATTTTGAGCTGCGGAATGCAACAATGCGATGAAAGCCATGTGCACTGTAACATTCTTCTTCTGACTCGTCAAACGTCCAGTTTCTGCTCCCATTACGTTCAATCCCGATTTAACCAATATCTCCTCAAACTGAACATCCTATGGAAAAAAATTCAGGACTATTATTTCTTGGACTGTTTTACTATAGTTGGGTGGAAAAACGCTTATCCCTACCCTCTGCTGAACTTCTTGCACGACGAAATCTTCTACTGTTGTAACCAAATTTTTCATATTAACAAAACTAGAATGGTTTCTTTCTCGCATAAGGGTAGACGCTGAAAAATTTCCACATTCAAAATTCAGACACCAAACTAAATCTTCGGCTTTTAATAGCATATAGATTACATTATACTTTATAAACTGCACATAGTAACTGAACCTGTACCTCCACACAGTAGATTAGGTACCTCTAAGCTGCCGTCCAGTATCTGTAGGAGCAAACTTGTCATTAGCAATTAAATTTTAAGGAATTAAATCAATAAGCTGGGAGCAAAATTACATACACTCCGTCCAAGATCATCAGTCCTATCATCATGGTCGATTAACCAAAATGCATTAATATCGGGGTCAGAATGACGGGTTACTAAAGGAAGCCCCCTGCCGAGGCTTCGATAAAATTGAATACAATTCGTTAATACAACATCAATGCATGTTATGGTGGTTTAATGATAATAGAGTAAGGTTGTCATTAAGTACCTGTCACCACTATCGTTTATATGCGGTTCAGAAGTATCCAGCTCCAAACACGCACGTTTACACTCACTAGGAAGCTCACTATCTATACTACCTGACAAGGTTGAGATACCGTTTGCCGTTCTGTTTAACATTTCTAACGGGCGCTTTTTTCTACTATTTTGCATATCCTTCGGTTTTCGTTTTACTATAAGTTTTTGCACCAGTATGGTACCTCCATTTTCATTCTTTAATAATGTCGGTTGTAAATTTTCATTATATTCCAGTGAATTGTTGTCTTCATTCTACATATTTTTTGAAAACAAATTAATACATGCAACATGAGACTCGCCATGAAAGGTGGTCTATTGGAATGAAACTAAATAAATGTAAATATATAGATACATATCATACATGGCAAGAGCTATGGATATTTTGAGTTGATAAATCGATGGGGACAATATCCAAACCGTCACTAGTTTCCTTAAACATGCCAGATTCGCATATGAGTAAAACGATCGAATTTTATTATAATAGCATATGTATTCAAGTAATAATTTTATTACCGACACGATGGGCTGAAGACTGGGGTCATGTATTTTCATGTCTGCAACGCTAAGGAAAAATAAAGACCTCATTTCGATGACCATTCCTATGCAATTAAAATGAGACCCATCATTTTTTTTAAATCGAAAACAGTATACTCTGACTTTTAGAATAATGTCATTATTTAACTAACGGGGTTCAGAGTAACGAATCATGTTTCGCATATGATGGACAGTATCTACATTGGAATTGGAATCAGCTTGTGTGCTATTCTGATTAGCATCTCCAGTTGAAGGCCCAATAGAATTGAAATCCGTGGAAGTTCTGTAGAAGCCTTGAAAATCGATTTCACAGTCGAGCGCTGCACCCGAGGCTAAACCATTAAAACAGCAATGTAGTAATCTTTTCCTCGACAGAACATGCGTTGGATTATCACAGTAGGATTCTGTAATATTTCTGTCTTCCGTAATACAGTTTCTCTTTCTCGAACCACGCGTAAACTATGAATGAGAGACGTTTACAGTTAGTATATTACAACATTGCTATATATTTGCGTTGAGTTCTATTTGTCTCCGTGATATTTGCAGGACTTACACTGGGTATATTCGAACTCGCACTCGACAATTCTGATTGTTGACTTGCATACCCTGATTCCTGAGACAGGGGAGTGTCATCATCATTCATATCATTCGCATCCTCTATAATTCTCCTAGATTTTTTAGTACTAAGATGGCTGCTGTTTGCAACATTAAGGATAAATGCATGTGTCGAGTCCACCATTCTACTCAATATTATTACCGCTGATTCAACCAGTTGTCCTGCAATCTACATTAATAGATCAGAATATTCTTCTTAAAAATGAATGAAATATATGGTGTACGTAGAAAGAAATGTAACTTTTTATATGTAGTAATATCTATATCAAATTACGCTTAAATGGACTGCCGGGCTTGCACATGATACTAGGAGTTGCACGAGGTCATCAAAGTCCACGATAAATGGATCTATGGTTTTACAAACCTGGAAGCAAATGCATAGCACTTTTTTATGCTTTTGGTAGGCTTTGGTATTTCAAACATTTTTAAGTTTTTCATCTTTTATTAGAAAAGCAAGAAATTCATATAGTTTTTCATGCATGCATCGCGGTTCGCGGTAAGTAAAAAATTACCCGTCCTCTACCTGAAAGTAATGGTCTGTCTTTTTTTGTAATATGATGTCGATTTCTCTCGGCTTGGTTTTAGCAGGAGCTTCTTCGACTTGTTTTTTGCAACTCACAAATCTAGTCTTCTCATTGTGAACAACAAAATTGACATCCTCTTCGTCTGTATTAACTAAACTGGTATCTTCACCCTCACAGTCAGTTGAAGAATTGAATCCAGTATCATCTGAAAAAAATCCAGAGTCATCCGGAACATACCTATCAGTGTTTCTGAATTCTGTCGAAATCGACAGAATTTCACAGAATAACATTGTCGAATCTTCTTAGAATGTATCCCCTGAGGGAGTAGTATGCACAAACTTTCTTTCAATCGGTAGTGTTTTTGTTTAAAGAGTAAGTAATACGTAATAGCTCTCCTTTGTGTTCTCAAAGCTCGTAGCTGGGCTATGAATGTCTACTCATCGACCGTGTGCATTTACATTATTGCAATCGAGCATTCGCTTCAAGCGAGAAAAAACAATGGTTTAAAATCACAATATTACTATTTACAGTGTGATTGTGTTACTGCAAGTCCTTCACTTTTTCCTAATATAGTTAAAAGAAAGTTTAGTTAAATAAAACATTCCAGTCCAGTAATCAATGTAGTAATCAACGATAGATAACAACGGTTTTTGTCCACCGAATCAATTTAGGTTGCACTAGTCCACAAGACCGTGTGAGCACACGGTCAGATGTGCACACAATGAGATCAATGTTTAGAACTGACTAAATTTACCAAATAAAAATTCCGTATCACATATAACCAACGCACTGCTGGAATATTGTACAATCACAATCTACCTAGCTATGAGAAAGAAAGGAAGTTGAATGTGCATTTCAGCTCCATAAGCACTGGCAAGGTCAACTAAAACCATCGTCAGTAGCGTCATGCTGAATATATCTTGCGAGAAAGATATATTAACGTTATTTGTAGATTTTCTAGCGATGTCTACGCTCGGTTTCATGTTTACCTTTAGTGTGGACATGGACCTTTAAAAGAAATTTTTATGTTGTTCTACCCAAATGTTCCACTGACTCCACTGCGACTGCATCATTCATTCATTTCATATACACACAAAATATATACATCGCACATGTCCGCACGCCAAAAAAAAGTATATAAACTCATCCACATTCCACACTGTATGCATCTACACCGCATTTCATGAACATCAGCATCCTATATATTATTGCATGAGTCTGTGTGTGTG
>JAHZNA010003292.1:0-36775 GCA_027743935.1 Sinodicranocentrus sp. ZH6
CAAATTATTCATGACAAGTGCTCGAGTTTAATGGAGTAGAATGTGATATAGGATAATCTGTGGCCTAAATTCTTCAACTTTCGCATTCTACCGTGGAGGTTTTTTGGTTGATAAGCTGAAGTCACTAAAGTATGTTGGGGTAGCATATGAACACACTTTTACTATCCTTTACCTTACGCTCCTCACCAGGTTTTCCTTTCAGCAAAAGTGCTCACTGCAGATTATGCAAATTCCGAGTCACTTTCCCTCTAATAAATTTATCTCAAAAATAAATATTTCGCTTGAAGCGCTCCATGTTGTTTGGAGAAAACAAGGTAGGGGAAAGTTGTTGGATACACGTGTCTTCTTAAATCAGATTGGCGATCATATAATTTAGTGTAAGTATTTCTTTATACATAACTTGGGCCAAGGCCATATGACACTCATTTAGTTTATTTTGTTAGTACACGATACTGTTTAATATGGTATTAAGATGAACATGTCGAACTTTTCTCAGAAGGAGGATAAAAATAGCACAAATGTGTATTTCCATTATAAAAGTACCTTACCCCTTTGCGTGCCCGAATTATTAAATATTGCCAGGTAGATTCTTCCCTGAAAAAATTCTCTGCGAGGTATCCAATTACACAGCTTTTGTTCTTTTATAAGCATCTTTATAAGAATCTATAAGAAGTGGAACAATATTTTCGAGTGGTGAGAAAGGTAGATGTACATTCTATAAACAGCCCTGGTTTTCTCGTACTCTCTCTTTATCTTGGTGACAGGCTAATACTATTTTCTGTACTTGTCATGTGTAATAAAGGAAATGGAAAAAGTTTTTCTTGTAAAAAAAACTTTCACCTGGACAAGAAACTAATAAAAATTGAGCGAAATCCGCAACTCGCAAGTTAAGCAGTTTCCTTTCACTCATTCTGACTCTCAGGGAATATACGTATGTGTAGGGCTGTAGACCTCGTACGAATTTTTTATATCATGTGAGTTTTTTCCCTTCTTATTTCCAAGTTTTAATGATACACTTTTTTTGGAGGAGTGCATGGAACCAGGAAAAATATTTTTTGAGTATTCTATCTACATCCCATTCACATCTCACATGCCTACAATTTTTTTTAAACTGAAGATAACGCTCGCTCTCATGCTGGCACACGGGCGGAGAACAAAAATACACTTAAGTGTTGCCCAAGGGTGGTTATGTGGTAGTAGCAATACTCCGCTTACTTTTTCCGGAGGAATGACACGCTCCGCTAGCTTGATTTCATGGATGGTTGAAAACAAAGAGAAATGGAGAATTTTTTTAGCGGAACAATCCTTTTCAGGAAACTGTAAATTAAACATAGTGGTTTTTATCTGCTTACCCTGGGCATACATAGTTGGCTGATAAGTGTACAACTTCCTTTGGCAAGTTTGGACTATACCATGTGATGCGATAACTTGAAGTAGTTATGGATTGTATTCCGTTTTTCTGCAAGAGTGCGTACGAAAAAAGTAGATGCAAATGTTGTTATATTAAAAACTTTTTTCAGCATCATTTCTCCCGCCTTCTAGCGATCAACAACGATCAACAAAAGCTATTGTATAATCCTTGCGTATATATCAGCTCCACTTTTATGGAATGAAGTTTGTTTTCAAATGAATACGATATGGCGGAAGTAGAAGCATATATTTTATCCACATCAGTTGATCTCACAAAATATTTTCCCTTCCTGGCCATACATAAACATTCTAAATGTTGTACAAGTTGATATGCATAAATACCAAGGAGTGAGTCAAAGATATCCAATTATTGTATTTACTGTGTAGACTAAACTTTCCTAGTTTCACCAGAGGAGCTCCAATAAATATAGTTGTTTACAAAAGTTGAGCATTTCCCCATTTCCTGAGTAAAATTGTAGCATTATATTCCTATCCTTGCTTCTCTTTTCTTCCCCTTCAGCAGAGAAAAGTTCAATATCAAAAAAAGCGAGAGTGCTCAGGAAACAGATGTAGGAGAGCATTATGTTATGGAAAAGTGGAAATTTACAATGGAAAAAACCTCTAGCTACACATTACACGCTATAATATAGCTCTTGTAAGGAAAATATAGCTTTTTGTTACTTTCTCTCTCTCTCTCTCGCACTTCCTTATTATTCGCGAACGAACAATAAAAATCAGTTGGACTAATGTGAAAGCGCCTGTTGTATCCTAGCACATGGGAGTGATTGTAAGGAAGAGAGCCAACCACATTCATAGAAAGGAAGGTATAAAGAAGAATAAAGAATTGATGGAAGTCACAAGTCATGTCATATGTTACCCCAAAAGACAGGTCTGGAATATCGATTTGTCCTCATTTCGTATGTCGTCGTAAAGAGTCCTCATAGCTGGGAAAATGGAGAGGAGGGAAGAAAAACTTTGTTCGTACTACATAAAACTTTTTTTACAGTGCATAATTTACGATCTAAATTTCACTACATTGTAACATCTATATATCCCTAGAATCTAAGTACATGTGTGTGTGTGTGCCTCTACTTACATGCTCGTTTTCTTCGCATGTCACGAATCTCTTGTCGTGAATTTTGAAAAGACTAAATCCATTTTAGGTTATCATTACTTATTCCAATGTATGTGCATTATTAGTAAGGAGGGAAAAGACATACTAGCCTACATTTTACAGAAATACTGACGCCATCAGTGGTAATGATACTTTTTTTAAAAGAAAAAGTATGATGTATGTCAGCATTCACTCGAGCAACACAAGGTACAAGGTTGAAAGGCTTACATCAAGTCAGCTGCCATGTCATGTCATCCACTCATCATATTGCATACATATTTTCTTGAGAAAGCCATAAAAAGGAAGCCACCCCTTTTCGTATCACTTTTATACATGCATTTCGCCTCTCCGATGTTTCCTCTCTTTGACTTTCTAGTTTCTTATTGATAACCAAAAAATAAACTTGACGTTTCGAGAAAACTCATGGTCGTCGTGATGAAATGTAATAAAGCTGGAATGCAAAGTCTCTGAATGAGTTTCATTTCGTTAGCAGAGCCCATAATCCAAACAGAATTTGAGAGAAAAACCCTCTTCCCCAGTTACATCCTTTCCAATGAATTTTTTAACCTATTTCGGCATGAAAGAATATACCACATGATGCATGACAGTAAGTAATGAGTTCATCATCTGCGAAGAACATGCTCTTCCTTGCTCACCATCAGTTACTAGTATTCCCGCAAAATTCACCTGAAAGCCACTTCATGTGTAATGCATACTGGCGTAATGACGGTGACGAGCGGATGGTTGATTCTGGGGTTCATGATGATGATGTAGAAGAGACTTCACCATGAATACATCAAAAAGAGGATGGAACGTATTTACTCCAGGAAATTGACTGCCTACAAAATTTACTCGTTGTATCATTACGTGCCACTTGCTTCATGAGATATGGAATGGGAAACGCGACGTGACAAGACATCAGGCGCTCCAAACCACTAAACCCATTTTGTTCGAGTTAGTTATCGAAACTGTGCATCCCTACGTGTGTGTTGAGATGAGAGACAGTGTGTAAACTAAAAGTTTTTCCAAGAGTATCTCATATTCAACCACGTAGATTGACAAAAGCACGACTAAAGACTAGTAGACTAAAGGCATTACATTGAATAACTAACCATAACCACTAATGAAGCTTACATGGGATGTATCTATTTTATCGCTTTAAAAGACTTTTTCACGACATGACGTGATGATGTTGTTTCACTAGTAATTAAAAGCTAGAAGAAAATTGCAGTTTCACTTCGATTACCTGACATCCTCCCTGAAAGGTACCACACCTACTAAATGGGTATTAGGAAACTTTTCGAGCAAGCATTTTTTATGCGAATAAAATGGTAAAAAAAGTGTGAGCCCCATCATGACATTCTTTCTTGCTNCCTGACATCCTCCCTGAAAGGTACCACACCTACTAAATGGGTATTAGGAAACTTTTCGAGCAAGCATTTTTTATGCGAATAAAATGGTAAAAAAAGTGTGAGCCCCATCATGACATTCTTTCTTGCTTCCTGTCAGTAGAAAGAAGTTTCTACGAATTCTCTCTCTCTTTCTCTCTTGCTGTGTGAGTGTATTTGTACAATAAAAAGTTTAGGTGAAAGTTTCACAAAGCGTAACAGACCTGTTTCCTGGCGTATTATCCACATATGTCACCTCGCCGCGTGTCGCATATGTCAATAATTTGTTTTCACAAGGACCATAACACCGTAACAATCCATATCCTTTTCTCGCAAACTTTTCCATTCAACGAATTGTTACCATTTAACTGTGTTTATTCACTTGTGAGTAAAAGTATCATCAAAAGGAGAGAAGGTCAAAGAGTTGACTTTTTTTCGTTATTTTTAACAAATATCCATATGCCTCGCCCATCTGAATGGGCAGAGACACCAAAAGTGAGAGAGAGAGAACAAAAAAAGTGAAAAGTTCTCCCCTTCTTTCGCAATGACTTTGGTAACACACATTTCTCACCAAGTGGTTTATTGCTTGACGTTATCTTCTTACAAATATATCTCTCTCCATATGTGGGAATCAGATAAGGGTGAAATTGCGGATTATACCGGTTTAAGCCGTCAACTTTGTACAATACCTCGTCCTTCCTTCTTTCCCCCTTCACGCTTTCCCTCTGCATGGAGCCATATGTCAAACTAACGTAGTGTGAGCTTGTAAGAGCACGAGCTACAATAAAAGGTGATAATTCTCCGTCCTCAATTTCTCCAAAGGATGGAAAAGCAATGAAGAGCAGGACACTAGTCTCTAGGTACTTACCAGAGAGAGAGAGAGCAGTAGCAAAAAAGGAAAGATATAGTCGACTCCTTTACACACCCTTTTTCTTTCATTCCCTTGATATAATAAGTTGTCAAGCTGGAACGTATTGTCTCGGGGGAAGGCAAGCTTTTGGATAATGAAAGACATTACATTTTACCTCTTTTCACGTGACTTGCCCGACAAAAGAATGAAATGCAGTTGTACGAGCTCAGCAGGCTTCGAATGAAACATGCACTTTTTAGAGAAACTCACACAGTTATTCTCTATTTTATCGTCTTCCCATCCAACAACCTGCTGCTACTGTTACGACACACGAAAAAAGGATTGTATAAACTTGTCTCTTGTACTGTTTCCATTCAGTTGATGATTCTCAACATTCCTTTCTTCTGTCCAGATAATTCATCAGCATTGCTCCCATTGGTGCTTTCAATTCCTAGAAAAGTTTCCCACTCGACAAGACGGAAACTAAAAAAAAGTTACAAGTTGAAGAATTATCCTATAGAATGGGATAGTGGTCTTACATGACCAAAAAAGTATAAAAAGGGGAAAGCAATTCTGGTAATTCATTTCATTGCAAAGTGTGCCAGTACTTGTCTCACTTGGCCATTTCATTTTGAGATAGTTGCTCGGGTGAAGGGAAGAGCACAACCAGCAAGCTTGAACATTACAGTACACTTTATTGACTTACTCAGCTCGCTGTCCTTAGAATAATAAGTGGAGAGAGGGTATAGGCAGCATGTGTTGTGTTTGGGCTTGAATTGGCAGGGAAAAATATCTGCTGAGGGCGTTACACAATTCAAACAAAACTCAACGGACAATCCCTTTCCTGTGGAGTGACCAAAGGGTTTATTTGACTTTGTTTCGGATTCCACCGTATTTCACATTGGGAAACTATCCTCAGGAAAATTTGCTATGGGAGGTACACATCAAACGGGATACCGTTTCGGGGAAAACTTTCTCCGTCATGATAATAATGAGAGAACTATGCAAATACCAGTTTGCACTTTTAGACAAGTAATGTAATTTGTAGGGAAAGGAAGTAATGTTAGAAAGTATATAGGCGGGGAAAAATATTATTAAATAAAACGCCATTCGTCTTCATACTGACTGGTAATCGAGGCTCGTGTTGTCGCAGCTCTTTTACTCATAAGCTCCTCTCCTCATGTTTAGCATGAAAAGTCGCAACACGAAGAAGCCTTATAACTCAATTCAAATATCCGTAAAATGACATGCTGTCCAGGGTACAAGGTTCCTAGAGTGAATACTCGGTGCTGTTGACCCGAAAAGGGAGTCTTGCCTGTAGTGCTATATTTTTCCTTGGTGTGGCATACCCAGAATTTATTATTTCTTTCCATCTTCCTCCTTCCTTCACTGATCTACATTGTATAATATGCCTAATGTAATATGCTCTAGCGAGAGTAGCTACATGGGAAGGAGAAAACAGCACGTTTTTACAATGGAAGCATACAAGCTGTTTATAGAACGGAAAAAGAAAGAATGAGTCATAGTCGTCATAATTCATTTTACGCAAATATGACAGCCACTTTCACCAGCTGTCTCGAGTCCCTCGGTGATCTGTACAGGAGACCCTGATATTATACACGTTACTGGTAGTGACATTACCTAGTACAGTGTTGCGTGTGACTAGGAGTCAATGCGAACTTTGCGTTATCGGCGAGGGAAAGGAGAAAGACAAAGAAAATAGGCTATGCATGTTTCTCCATGTCTCATTGCAACAAAACGAAACACAACTTTACAATAAATATTAGCGGAAAAAGCTTCGTCGCCAGTCTGTTCTGTTTTCTCTTCTCCTTTCACGGAGTCCGCAGTGTAAATCCATAATTTACGAGTTAAATCATCTCAACTGTGAAAAAAAGAAAGGAGAATGTAACCTATCATAATATTCTTTTCGTGTAGGAAAAATGGAACCAATGACGGTTTTACGATCACCTTATATTTTTCGATGGTATGCATGAACACACATTACTGTATTGAGGGTGAGAACTGAGAACAATATCCCTGTTTTGTGGATCAGTGCATTTATTATTATGGGGAAATACATACGGAAAAGAGGATAAATGAAAGTATTAAAATGTCCTCGATGCAAACTCACCAGCTACTACACTGCATATAAATACATGCATAAAGCCGGGTGGAAAGTGCTACGAAACAAATTTCCTCGAAATGATATTACAATCGATACACGCAAACATTAGGCACTTATGTAGTTTTCTCACTTGAGGTATACAAAATATTTCACCCAGCTGTGTTGTGTGTTCTGTCGGTGTGTGTGTGGTAGGGTTGAAAAGACATTTTTATTTCCTTTAATGCATACATCATTTTGTTCAACGGAGCAAAGCAGTTCTTGGGTCGCCGCATAAACTACTTCATTATTCCATCAAAATAAATATCGCTTCGAGTACACCAACACCATATGCATGTAGGAAAACAACTAGGTTGAGTCTATTTTTTCTATACTTGACTTCAACTAGATATGCTATTATTACCTCTAAAAAAGTGCATTCATAGTGGGGAAAGGTGAGGAAGGGGGAAAGGAGCTCGAAGCAGAAAAGGAAATAAGTGGATGAATGGGCTTGGAAGAAAGCAAGCAGAAAAAAGGAATGGAGTCGGGAGCTCGATTAAAATCAAGGAAGTCACATAAAACGAAGGTCTGCCCATAAAAAACCTCTCACCGAAAGTGTGACTCATACTTTTCTCAACTTTAACATGCCTCCATTTTTTCACCGTTGGGGAGAAAGCATAAACGGTGTATATTTTTTCCTCATGCTATATTGTGCATTATGCGAGTATATATTTAGACAAGAGGAAAGTAAAGTTTGTCGTCGATCTCACTTTTTTCCCGTTGGTTAGCTCATGTTGAGTATTTTCTAAACTAGCTGTTTTCCTCTTTTCATCCTTTCTCCAGTGTACTCATCCCTAGTTCCCAGAGAACCGAGTCACTTGAGTTGGTTAGCAGAGCCAAGAACCGCCCTTCTTGGACACAACTAACTTGATTTCAATAAAGTAGAAAAAAGAATGCTCAACCAACTTTCTCCCATGCTATTTTTATCCCTTCCCCTTTCAAAATCTTTCACGGAGAGAATAATATTATCTTATCTCTCAAATTCTATTTTATAGTAGATGTGTATACATTTTTGCGTATTTCATTCCAAAAGCATCATGGCCAGTGCCAATTTAACCGTTCTTTTATACGTGGGCGAGTCAATTTCGTCAAATGCTTTGCTTTGCCATTGAGCTTCATCTTTACTCGGATATAAAGTGCCTAAAATTGCTATCCAACAAAAACCGCATTTAATAGGGTAAAGCGTGTATACTTCACGTAGGAACTTATACCCCTTTTCAAGATTTCTCCACTCTTTCAGTGAAAAGTGGCTTTTCACTCTATCCTTTCAACACAGAGAAATACTTGTTTTTATCTCATCAAGAGGTTTTTCTTGCTTACAAACCACTTCTCCAGTAAAAAGATATTCACCAACGGATGAATAAAAATACATACAAATATATTGCCCAACCGGCAATATAAAGAAAGTAAAAAGAGTATGCTTTCCTTTTTTCGCCACTACTTTCTCCTTCAAATTATATAGAGAGGTTGAAACGTAAATGAAGGAAGCGACCCCCAAAAGGGCACAGGAGTTACAACTACAACTGGCTTATTTGAGACAGGTGTAATATTAAATATTCTTTTCTCTCTTGCTGGCTCCTTCCGCTTACCTGTTTTCTCCTAGTAATGCCTCCTTTACTGTTGTGCTTACACACGAGAATAAAAACTAGCGACTTGTTCTAGTTAGTCAGTTTCCTGGTTTCGATGGATGTAGTAGTGACTGACTCAGCTATATTGTTTAATGCGTGTAGGAACACATATATACACACAAGGGAAGGAGAAAGTCGAGAAATAACATTACATTAATATTGCTCCCGCAGCGGAATCTAGCTTCCTGGCTAATCCTCCTACTGTGCTTTTCCTTTCTTTACTGGTTGTTGTGGAACATTGCACTTTCCCGTTTTGCCGGTATTTTCAAGAAGAAAAGAAGGCTCATATTTCTCCCAACTGATTATTTTTTCCTATATCTTTTCCCATCCATATACTTTCCCTACATTTTTTTCGTGGCAGATTTTATACATATTCCACTTCCGAGAATAACCATCATGCTAGAGTAACGAGTGTCAAGCGTTGTTCAACTAGTTCGTGAGGGTATGATAAAGCCGGAAAAAATATACAAAAAAAGAGAAAATTTTCTGGATAGTTATCCTGTTATAGTGTGCCCTAAAAAGGATCCTGATAAGCATTAGCAAAGATAGAGTCGAGATCTGCTACGAGGATATATTATGTTGTTTAGGATCCCATGATGGTCATTCCTTAACCCTTCCCGAGCTTGATATTGCGAATGAATTGAGAATGTGAATAGCATACCATAACGGTTGTTCTAGAGCACTAACAAGTAACAACATTGGAGAGGAAAGAAGCAGAGAAAGAGAGAGAAAAAAATTACAGTTGACTGATGTACACTTTTGTATGACTTGCCTATCCCTTTTCTCTCACATAAAGTGAGTGAGGAGATTGTGAAAAGTTAAGCTAGGGTTATAGACATTCCGCTCAAACATTTTTCTCTTTTACTATCAAACACCAAAGCAAAGTGTACACTAGACTTGCCTAAAGGTTTCTAGTTTCCGTTTTAACCCTTTGATGTTGATACTGGTATTTGAAGAAGGAAACAAAATACGGGAGGATGATACCAACTTGCTATGTACACATCTAAAGCTGACAACGTATACTTTTCCACTATTTTTTTTGCTTATATGTGGATCTCCTTTATGAAAACAAAATAAAGTCAAATAACTCTCTAGCTTTTTCTCTCTTCTAGTATTATGTTTCTTTGTGTAAGCTTAGGTTTTTATAAAAAAAAACTTGAGCTCAGATGAAAAAATGGATGTACATGGTTGAGTGAACTTCACTCAAAAAGTTTTTTGTCAATATTATTATGCACATAAATACAAAATGTAAACGATACACTCTCACTCTTAAAGTGTCATGTTGAGCAGTGCATATTCTGAAAAGAGATTTATCATTTCTCCGAAATTCTATATTCCTTATGAAATTCGAGTTTTTCCAGAGAAGAAAAAAATGCAGTGGTGTAATGAGAGTAAGGTTTTCGAGACAAGATAAATTACACTGATGCACGAGCCCACGAGACAGCAATTTTTTATCTATGAGTGAAAACTTTATCGTCTGAATATAGTGAATATGAAAGCAACCCATTATTTTTTGCTGAATAGACAAGACAGCATTCACTCCAGACTTCCTTTTCGGATTCCTTTGAACATTGAGGGTAATATAGGATACTTCCTGTTCTCTCTGTCGGATACATGAAGCCACAAAAAGGCAAGTTTTTTACTAGGCTTAATGGAACTAAAATTCTTGTAGTGTTTTGTCTCCTATTTCCACATCGTAACACAAGCTGAGAAATCCTTCTTGTGTAATTAGCACACTAATTGCTTACAATATAGATATAACTATATTTATATCTACTATCAACAATATGAGGACGTGTAGTACCAAAGAAAAAAAATGCAACTACAAGAAGTAACCAAGGAAAACTTGGAAAGTAGCTTAAAATTCAAGTATACAAGACAATAAGCAAGCAACCGCAGAGAAATAGATGAAACATTTCCCATATTAGATGAGCTCATATTTGGCCAACCACAAAAAAATGCTACAAAATCCAGAAAAAATGCATGATACAAGTTATCGTTGAAGAACATGACTAACTAAGAAACCGACGCCGAGCTAAAAACAAGTAACTTGAGAAGCGGAGAAAGCATAACATGAGAAAGAAAGGATGATGATGTAAGCATTTCAGCAGCTGGCTCATCATGTACCATCTTCAAGAGAATTTTTCGCATCTTCTCTCTATGCATATACCATTTTATGTAACAATTTTCCAAACTAGAAAATACCTACTGTAAGAAGTGGTAAAATGAGAAGCTGCTGCTGTTGCCTTTGTACGTACGTACATCATGTGGAAAAAAAGTTGGGACAAAACACTTTCCATCCTTTGACTACTTCCTGCCGTTTTATTTCCAAGCGTTGGTTCACTTTGACTATTTTTTGTTCTCTTCGTTTTCTTATTTTTCCTCCAAACCATGGAAAGCAAGAGAGAATTTTTTTTAGGAAAAAGAAAGTAAACTAAGAGTGTAGTAATAGTAGTAGAATAAAAGTAATGTAGAGCAATCTGCCTTCTCCTTTTTTTCCCAACTACTCTCATTCCACTTTCTACACACTTGGTCACATACATCTTCTTGTGAACCTTGTGTCTATTTTTTCCAGCTCTTGTTCTTTGGAATTTGTGGAATGGTTGGAAATAGTTCATAATATTCCTTCACGTTATTTGTTAACCGTACCGTGTCACTCTTTGTGTTTTTTGGGAGAAAATACACCCAACTATTATTTCTAAAGATGAATGCATGAACTCAACGCATGACGACAAAATACGGAAGAGTTTTAGCCAAGAAATAAAAGAGTCTACACAAGCATAAACTATTTAGGCAT
Source organism: Sinodicranocentrus sp. ZH6 (assembly GCA_027743935.1). Taxonomy (NCBI): domain Eukaryota; kingdom Metazoa; phylum Arthropoda; class Collembola; order Entomobryomorpha; family Entomobryidae; genus Sinodicranocentrus; species Sinodicranocentrus sp. ZH6. The sequence goes on from JAHZNA010003292.1 coordinate 11,349, forward strand.
CATACCAACAAAACGCCGATGGATGAGGAGGGTCTGTTTCTTTTTTCATATATTTTTTCTCGATTCCTTCCTTTTTTGTTTTCTTTCCATTTTCTTCCAACCACCACTGCATCTCTCTCTACAAAAACATGTTTTGTTATAGTTATATATAAGAGGAGCACAATTTCTCTGGGAAAAGTAGCTTTTGCAATAAGCAAGAATGTAAAATTTAGTGACTCTCCTTCCATCTGCACAGTTATACCGATACTTTATACAAAGTGATTGTGATACATGCTTTCTCTTCGAGGAAAGTAGAGAAGCTGGAGTACATACATAATAGATATTGTGCACACACACACAAAGCTACGAAACACATTCGATAATATGCGATGATAAGTGCACACCACTTCATGTCCGTACAAACTTTCTTTTTTCATGCACTGTCGCGATTCAAACCACATCAGAGGGATACGTAAATAGCAAGGTTGGGTAATGGATAGGATGAAAACACTAGTCATGTAGCAAGGTTTTCTACTACTTCCAGTATCACAGGATGGAGATGTTATTTCCTTTCTTGAACACAAAGAATGCATATTGGTGAGGTTTTATGTGTGTAAGTGTTCCCATATACTGGAGAGAAAATTGTAATGGGAAAAGTGGAGAGGAGGAGATGTGTGTGTGTTGTGTATGCATTATTTTTTTCCTCCTGGTGAACTCCACGCTTTCGCTCTTGTATCCAATATTTGTTACGATTCCGCCTGACCAAGAAACGGACCTAGAGTCCAGAATTTTTATTGACGCTTTCACCCGTGTACTCTGTCTACTTCAATTTCCAACCGGGGGCAACAGGGGATAGAAAGCTGTAGAACGAGAAAAGGCTCTTTTCACTTTTTTCCTCCTTTCTCCTTACTTGGTTTAGAGTGGGCGAAGGGTAGTATTCTAAAACTCGTATTATTCACAGGAATATGCCTGCAGTGTTACTGGTGGAGAGGAGCTTATCCAATTTTGTATGATTCCTTCTTTTTCCCTTTTTCTCTCTCAGAGAGAGAGAGCCTTCTCATCTCTATCAATTATTTAACGGTATGTGAAAAATGGATATCTTCTCTTGCCTCTCTGGCTACTCTGGTGGTTGTTGTTTCTGATGTGTTTCATGTTATATGAGGTAGTTGACTGCATTTTGTTGCTTTTTTTCCTGTTTACATATCGAGGGTTAGTGAAAGTAGCAAGTTTGGATATTTACCTAGGTATACAACCATCATCCCAAGTGTGCTTCGAAGCGCTTGAAAATTTTAAAAAGATTGCTTCTCCCACCTCCTTCTCCATTTCCCTGAATTCCTCTTTTTGCGAGGCGGGTGGTCAACATGAGGGAAAATAAAATGGGGAAAGAATATGGCTACAGGGAAAGTAACTTGTTTTTAGACTATTACGTAAATGGCCAGGAAGTTCACATTCGCATTTTCTTCCTTGTTTAATTTATACCAGCTATATATATGACCATCCCAAGGCTTGGCTGAGAGGTTGATACCTATATATGAGAACTTTTATAGCCATGCCTATCCTCCACTCTCTCCACCTCCACTATTTTATTCAAGTGTGTAACGCAAGTTTGTTTTTCTTCGCTTGGAGATTCAATGACTTTTATTTTGTAAGAGTGAAAGCCACTCTGAGTAATTATAATGGAGAGGAAAGTTGTTGTATTAACTTTCATTAGCTAACGATTACGACAAAACGATGTCCAGAATGAGTTTTTCTTCGGCATGCCTACCTCTCTGTTGGTGAAAGAGGGTGCATAATCTGAAATGGAAGTTTTCGGAAAGCTCCCGAACGAATCTTACCATTATAAAATTACCAAAATTATTGCCATTATAAAAACTATACTTAGTTTGTACACTTTGTTCACAAATGAAATGACATTAAACATAGCTCCTCACAATTTTACCTTAGTTGCACATACATGTGTCGAAGCTATTTTTCCCAGTTTGAGTAAAAACCTGAAGAAGATGAGGTTAGAAAAAGGGTACTTTGAATTTGCATTATGCAGCGGGAATTTCGATTTTCTCTGATGATAAAACAAGACTCTTGTGTAATTTAGCCAAGAGCCAAATTCCCATTTGAGCCCCTTCTTCGAGGGATATATCGGTTCAATGAAAATGATGATGAAGAGTCATTCATTCCCTATTGGAGTTTCACGAATGGAGAAGAACTATTAGTGACGGCTGTTACTTTCCTCACGCTAGGCTACATTCACTTGCACTGTTCATAGGTTTATTGAACCCTAATTACCACGTTTTCGATATCCACACTCACCCATATACCTTTTTCACATCATTGTTTTATCCCATTATATGGTATACCACACACAATCTAATGGAGCAGCTTACCAAGAGAGAAAAAAATAACTGCTATTTTTCTCCTGGCACATTTCCTGGACCATTCAATAAAATAAATTGAAATGAAAAATGCTCCTCTCCTCTGTGGATTCCATTCCACCGTGAAAATCTGTGATTTTCTACCTAAGCTTTCGCCCACATTCTTTACTTTTTTCCTCTCGTAACTTTTTTCCCTTCCGCGAGCAACTGCATTTGCAACTAAGTATTACACGGTTTGGGATACAGGGGGCATGTATAACATGCAATTTCATCTCACGCTATGTCTCGTGCTCTAGTCTAGTAAATTAACTCATATCTATGATAAAGGCTTCACACCATCAACACTATAAGTCCAAGTTGGTTTTTAGTCGAAGACTGGAGCAGACTAAGAGAAATCACCACTCCTCTTTTTCTCTTGTTTATCCTTCAGTTAAAATGCACAAACGCACTAAACACATTTTCTAGTTGAAACTAGTTCCTTTGTTACGGCGCTTGAAAAGAATCAATAAGTACACCAAAAATTGTATGAATTAACATATAAATAAAATGTTTCCTCAATTATAATAATTATCATAGTTGTTCCTAGTCCTGCCTCTTGCTACTCCATGTAATGCTCTTTTCTGCTTTATAAAGACTAAACATTCTTACCAGCTTGAAAATAGTATTTAGGTACTTTCACCGACTGCAAAACCTGTGCAAAATTACTACTGTATAAATGACAGGAACAATGTAACTTCTCAAAATGCTACTATTTCTTAAGTCTATAAAAAGTGTACGTCAGCTGCTCATAACAGAACTCGAAAAACTCAAGGCTCTAGGCTCGTGGGTTATTATTATTATAACTTCAAAAATGGGGTACCACAAGCGGAAACTTTTTAACCCATCAAGAAATAAAATGAGCGTGTGAGCTAAACTCCACTTCAAGTTTTGCTATACACCACGAATAATGGGATTGTCGTCATTTATTCATCACTTTAAGCTGCTAAATGAAGTAAACACACAGTGCAAAACAAAATCTGCGTGGGGTTGTTTTCCCTTTCATTTTTGCCTTAGCATGATCAAATGCACTAAGTTTTCGAGTGGGTGTGGAGAAAGTAGGTTGAGATAAATGATCACATTTGAGAAGAAAATTTTACTCCGCGTGATTTTCTCTCTCGAGTGGTTGCTCCCCCTCCTTTTGTCTATACTTGTTTTTATGTTTATTATTGTGTTTGAAGCACTAGGAATAAAAACCATAATAAACATATTTCATTACGCTTGGCTACCATTATCATGTGATGCTGTCGTTTCACTCGAGTGGTGTATACACCCATGTAATCCCCATTCATCATTAGGTATGAAACCACTCAAAAAGTAAATTGTGTTGTAGCTCATTCAACTGAAATGTCTGTGCTATAAGCTCCAATTGTATCCTTATTTCCGTGAGTTTGATGGTGCTGTCACTGGCACAGCTTTGGAAATTTTCGTTTTTATGAGGTTCCCTGCAAATAATCTTTTGCCCGGTTCCATAATATCATTTCTTGTTGGCGTCTATCCTCTCAATTCAGATGATTTCCTCTACTGCCTGATCTCATCTATTGTTTTTGACTAGATGAAGGCCTGGCTTGACTCTATACTTTGAAAAATGAAAGACACTAAAATGTATGTCATGTCATTTTGCAATCCAGTGAGTTGATTCTAATGCTAGTGTACCTATGCTACCTCATTTCAGGCAGTTTAGTGAGAGTCCGGTCGAACAATAGGATGAAAATTGCAAAACAAATAATGTAATAAAAAATTAGAGCCATTCATTCAACCAAGGAGATTGCCCTTTGGCCTAAAAAAAGCTATTTTCTAGAGCGTAATATTTTCTCATTCTTCTTTTCGTCTTCCCTTATATGTCTGAAGTAAGAGGTAGCTTCCAGGCTGATATATTTTTGTTGAAAGGCAACCAACCATAAAAATTTTCTTTTTGGTGTACAGTTAACATGTCGTATACATGCAAAAAAATTTGCATGATAAGATTTCGAAAGCAATATGCATTTCTATTTTCTGCAATCTTTCCATCTAATCTTCTTTTTTTCCCTAAAAAAATCCAAGCTTTTCCCCTTTCCGTCCTTCTACATAACCCTCATATGATCTGATCGCCAAGGGATGTTTGTGAATACAAATAGCAAATGGGAATATGACTCACAAAGCTTCGTGATTTTGTAGGATGGAAATCCGTATAATACCATGTGCATATACGTGTACTACAACGTACGTCTCTGGCATTCTTTATCCCCAGTTCGGTGACAGGAAAGTGGGCGAGGTCATCAAATAAAAAGTTGGACAAGTTTCCCTCCTCACAAAACTTATGTAAGGGAAAAACAGAGTCGCAAAACTTCTCTCCGGGTTGAAGAATACAAGTGAACTAGAAACCAGCAGACCGATTCACCATCACTTGGACTTTTTCACACTCTTTCCAAGTTAGTAACATACGAGGAGCAATGAGCATAGGGACTGAGGGAGATTGTCGTCGTCACCGTTCTAGACATTCTTTTCGTCCAGGTTTTTCTTGCAGTAGTCACTAGTCATACGAGAACATGGTATGCATGCATCAAGTACAAAAGAGAAAACTCGCCTTTTTTTCATCCCACATAAAAGTCGTCTTTCATTTACCCTTCGTAAATTTGCTCTCTCTCTCGCTCTCCCTCTGCAGTTTTGGAGGCGACTGCATAAAAATTTGTCTTGGGAGCAGCAGAGTTATTATTAAATGCAGTCGTATAGAAGTCGTTCGGTCTCCTTTTTGTGCTTTTCATCTCACTCAAGAAAAACTTACTACATTCAAAGGATCTATATCTATGTCAGATGAGGTTGACATAGATGCATATGCTCTCATATGTTGGTGCTTTTGTTCAACTTTGTTTTCATCTAATCGGAGAAAACTAGATCTAGATTCGTCCGCTCGCTGAATGAGGCTTTTGCTCCGTGCATTGCATTCATGGACAGTAATAAAATATGACTGTTAAGTCGCTGCTCCTGCTTTTTGTTGGCTTTGTTGCATGGAAAATGTTTTGTCTGACAAACAAGCTCCCACTCGGTTTCTCTTTGTTGTTGCCTGGCTCAAGTCAGCGGATCTGTTCCAATCAAACTGAATTAGGATTTGGCATTCTCTCCTAAACACATGATGTATTCCACTTACTTCGATGTGATAACAAAGGAATATGATATCCTCAGTATGAATGGGAAATACACATGCATATAATGTTGAGTTGAGGTAGTCTTTTGTGTGAGTCTAGAGAAAAACGGGTAAGTGCACAGGATGAAAATTGTTTCTGGCGTGATAAGGTCAAACCAGCTGGATAAGGTTTTATAGCTGAGGAGAGTAATTCTCTATTGCATATTACTCTAGTTTATGATTTATCCTGTGTGAATGCTTGATTAGACTTTTAGTCTTTTTGCTGAATGGACACACAACTCTAGTAAAACTTGTGACAGGGAGAATTCTCCTTTGACGTATGGATTAACTGGATTTTCTGGGAGCAAACAAAAGGAGCGAAAAGTATTTATCACGAAGGAAGGAATTTAATTTCCAGTAGATGAGGGACTTTCGTCTGTCGGAATTGCATTGTTACAAAACTCTTGAATAAACACGCATTATGATTATTAGTCTTTTATCGTCCTTGTCCTTATTAAAGGAATGTTCATTTAGGACGGAAACACGGATACACACTCTTAAGACTGGAGATATGACGTAAATAATGTTTTCAAATGGACTAGGCTGTTTGCGAAAATGGGACCATTCTAATAACCTCTATATGGACAAAACTTACAAAGAGTTATAGGTACAATGGGAATTCAATGGTTAACTTTTGTTCGAGCAACCCAAACACGTACACGATCCTGTAATCCAACAAAGTCTATGAGAGTGGGTTTTTATTCATGGTACATAAAATACTTTGCAAAATCCATCTGCGAAAATGGAATGAGCAACTGACAAGAAGGCATTCTGGCCTGTTTGAGATAAAAGGGTAGAAATGAGACTAATGTAATGAATGGGTGTATTGCTCCATGGGAGGTAGTCAGGTTTGACCTGGAATCACTGGATTTATTGGTCTCAATTGTTTTACATGAATAGGTAGGCATAAATATCGTGTAGCGTTTCTGCTACGCATTTCCAACATGTCAGTTCCCATTGCAAGCTGAGCAGATATTGGATTAGTAATATATATGTGACGCAGATTTGCATCTGGTGTTCTTCCCCCAAAGCTACATTCATATCGCAAGGGGATCATATTATTATCCTGTGGAATCAGCATTAGTGCTAGGATTAGGATGGAAATGAAGATGTTTGTGTAACTGTAATAGTTGGTGGAAAAGTTTACTTGGAATCCCCTGCAAAATACTTTTTATTTGACAAGACAAGCCCAAGAATTAAACAAATTTTAGCTAAATTACCTTAATTTCATAATATTATGTCACGCCACCACTTCCTCCAAGAAGCTGAGCGGGTTTTTAAGTCTAGCTGCAAAAACAGAGATGACTATCAACAATTCCCTTCAATAATAATAACTCACGCTCCCGACTGCCCTACTATTTACCCAACTTTCTCTGCAATTATGTGGGCGTGGCAGACTGGAAATTGTCGTTATCGTTGAGAATTTTTTTTCTCAACCTGAACACCAAGTCTTGCGCGATAGCTGTTTTATTGCACAAGCCATTGCACATTATTTCAATCTCTTACTTTGCCAAAGTGCCAACTCGCTTGTTTTGAGAATGAGGATTGTATTGATTTTCTTTGGAAAGGAGCAGACAACGCAATTTTTTCCTGCTCTCATTTACCAAGTAATGGCCCATTTCCAGTTCTACTTTAGTTGTACATAAAGCCCCAATAAAAAATTTTCTTGTGGCACTCTTTCTGCCCCAGTGGAGCAGCTGTAAAAGCTAAGCGATGGAAAAGAGCGATTAAAATGGTGTCCCTTGTCAGTTAATGATTCAAATGTTTATGACAGCAGATATTATGCATTTTTTCTTCAACTCGTGTCGTGCCCAAGTTTAGCTTGAATACAAGGTTCTCTATACACAGCGCACAAAAATGCAGTTATTTTTTTGCCACTTTGTAGCTGGTAATTTCCGAGTTGGGATTTTTTTATTTTCTTTTTAAATGCATTCGTCTGGCTTTGGTATCGCGGCTAGATGGACTTGCAGAAGCTATCATGTTCATTTTATCCAAGTTTCCTTTTCCCTTGAGATGCCGCCATCCCTGATTCTTGTGGAAACGGTACGATTTATCAGTTTAATCTTTTCAACATTAAAAAGGCATCTGGACTTGTCATTTTCATGGACTGGGAGTTGTTGCAGAAGAAAGAACATTAATATTTCCTGATGTGTTCAACTTTGCTGAAAAGCAGAGCCAGAAATGGGAATAACTTACATCCCTAATTTTTTCAAAATGTTTGTTTGTATTTTCATTCATGGTATGTTGAAATATGAATACGACTGAGAGTGACAGCAAGTATAATTTACATAGAAGATGTATTCATCATATTATCCAAAAGTATGTACGCATTACGCACTGCTGCTTTCCAGGTTTTTTTCCTAGTAGAATAAACCCATTCCTTCATTTGAGCATGGTTTACTTGTTGACTTTCCACCGCTTACTTGATAAACATGAGAGAAACTCTCATAAAATAAAGATTTTCATGAAGCTCATTTGAATGCCTGAAAAGTTCAATAAAGCACCACAATTCATTCTCATTTCGTATTCACATTCGCCACGAAAAGCGAAGCGGTTTCGTTGAGAGTGAGTGAATGGCTCACTCCGAGTGAGAGATGTGCACAAGCTCACATAACAACTTCACTCGTAATCATCCTTGTTGCTACAAAAGCAGTTAACTGAAGCAGTTTACTTGAGAGTTTGCATTCATTCCATTCCAACAAACTCCTAATCTTTAGACTAGATGACGACTGAATTTAGTTCACTTCGTCTTCTCTCTCAACCACTTATATATGCACAAGTTCAACTATATCCGTACAAATCTCACACTCTCTCCTTCAATAATCCTCTTCTTTTTTGTATACATCTTTGCTTTCGAGCTCACATTTTCACGCATTTACATTCTCTGCCATACATATTTTTAGACTTTTTTCCTTCAAATAATAAACTCCAAAGTGTGTTCCTCTGTCTGAGCTGTAAGCATAATATAGGATATAGCCGACTTTGAAAAAAAAAACTTTATTTTTTTATTTTTTCCCTGTCTTGAAAACTAATTTAGTTCAAGTTACTAGATTGCTTCGCAGATATACACTCTCGAGAGTCAGCACAAATATCAACAAACGTACTCGCTTTACGAACAACATCGGCGAGATATGAAAAAGTGGTAAAAAACGAAATAATGGAAGTTTCGGAAGACCAAGTTTTGAGAAGAGTGTACAAGATCAAGCAAATATATAAGTTGGGAATAAAAAGTTGAGCAAAGAAAAAGGGTGTGAATGGAAAAACTTTTCCGGCTTTTTTGAACACTAAGAATTGTCGCGTTTTACACACATATATACCAGAGAAAAAATACACTCATATATTCTCTGCTCTTACTGCTCTCTGCTGTCCTGTTCTTGTAAGTTGGTGTAGAACATGGAGCAAACTAATAACATTTCATTTTTTGGTGCTCTCTTGCTCGCTCTCTTTCATAATAGCATTTTGAGTAGAACTTTCCCACAAAAATTCGTACACATGTTTAATACATCAAAATCATATTTTTCTGTGGTTTCCACTCACGTTTTTCCACTTCTGAAAAGACAGAGTTTTTCTTGTTTCTCACATTCACACAAACTCTCATCTTCTGGATTCGCAGAGACTTTTTCCTTTCTGTCAATGCTCATCGTCAAATGAGGAGTCATTAGTTTGAAGCTGTGGAAAACTCACAATGGAATGCATATAGCATCTCCTCCACTCGTTTCCCCTCTTGTAACAGATGTAGCAGCTTTTTTCTACCTCATCTTGAGAGTACATGTGTAGCCATGTCGCAAAGGAACTGAGGAGGAGGGGAGAGAAACATCTCTCTAGATTTTCTTTTGACTTGTCATCTCCAGCACAAGTATTTTTTGTAACTTTCAACAGCTGACGATTCCCTCCAGTTGGAGGCTCACTTGTTCCATTATTTCACATAGTTTTCAAGATTAAGCCTAAGTGGTAGTAACAGTTCTACAGATTCTTGCAAAGAAAAGGCTCCCTGGAGCGAAAGAGTGAATCCAGTCAAGTATATGGGAAGCGAGTGGCATTCAAACAGGATTCAATATTGACAAGAAGTCTTAGACATCACTATTTCTCCTTTTGTGTTTACTTGAGTGGAAGATATGAAATAGTGGAGGAGATAACGGAAGTGACATTGAAATTTATTCTTCGTCTTACTTCCAAAAGGGTAACTTGACATGTGCGTGAGTTTGCTCGCATTTTCAACTTTATCACTCAAACCTACCATTCAAGTGCCTTTAGGGGCTTTTCCTCATTGTTGCACGAGAGTTTGTGAAAAAAAAACTATCAAAAAGGGTAATGTGCGTAATAACATTCCAAAAATAGAGTGTCCTGTGGTCCCTACCACTTTATCATATAGTTGTAGGAGTATTCACTCCCGATAGTAGTGAGAGTGGTCGTGTGGTAACAAAAAAACTGAAACGAAAAAATAAACTTCTTCACGCTTCCCCCTCACCACGCAAAAATTTGTAGATGATGATGATGTGTTAGTGTACTTCCACAAGAATGACATTTCTGACCAAGGCGAATATTTTATGGTCTTTGTAAACTTTTCATAACTTTTCTCAGTGCGTCGTGAATGTGTATGTGAGGCAAAGTATTAATATCACTGGCACAGCTTCGTTTTCCCATTTAAAATACTTGTGTGCGTATCTAGTATCTCCGCTCCTGCAGGCATTCTCGATGGATTGTTCCTTCTTTTATGGATTAAAGTCAAAAGCTTCGAGAAATGCCTACTGGAGAATGGAAAAGCTCACACTATAAGTCAAGTCGGCAAGGGCAAAGTGTTAGACGGTTGGTTAGTGATATCACGATTATGTTATTGTAACTGTTTTATAGGGGTGTAAAACATTACCTTTGTGTGCACACACACACACATAGACATCCACTCTCTCGCCGTGTGTGTCTCAATAGAAAGTTTACTCATCGTAGTAAAAACTCTCGCGGTCCTTTGATCGTCTCACGTTCCTTTCAGCTCACGCACATCATCATTTTCTTTATTGTGAAGTAAGGTGTGTTTCATGCCCTAGCGATGGTGTAAGAGCAAACGGGGAAAGTCATCATTCCAGTGTTCAACTATTCTTCTTGCAGCAAATTTCCATCATTGTTGCTATTACTAATATTACTGTTATTGTTACCATTTTCTCTCCGTCTCTCTAGAAAATCCATTCTTGTCGTATAAATAAAAAAATATTGTTTCCCTTACGCTATGGATCTCCTCATGCTAAGTATCATTGTAATAAGCATTCTAGCAGGACTTATTCTAGGCTTGTACTATTTGGTGCTGAGGGAATATTGCATGAATGTTGAAATCGATAAGGCTCCGCCAGTTGAACCCCCCGTCGAAATTACCGTGTCCTGACTAACTGCTGTTTGAGCAGAGTTACGATCAAAAGACGTAGGAGTGAGTCAAACACAGGAAATGTTGAATGTAATAATAACTGGTGTGCTTATCCTGACTTACATGGAGTTTTGCACTTACACAGTGTGCGGTTTTGTGTATATAGCTCAATCCGTCCCATAACTTATATGGCCTGTAATTGAATCATTAATCATCGCTTTGATTTATTAGTTGACTTTCCTATGGCCTGTAAACTCTTAGTGTGTTGTAATTCTAGTCGTTTTAATTTTTTAAGCAATGAAAAGGTACAAGGAATAATCGTCATCATAACCATTACCATCATTAGTTTTCACAACGGCATTCATTTTAGTAATAAAGAACGTCCTCAATGACTGGCAAATGCTGATATGAAAAAGAGAATAAAAATAAAATAAAAGCAGACTAAATTGCACTTGCTAAAATAATCCACTCATTTATTTATTTCCTTTGTCAGCAACGCTATTATTATAATGCTCGCTTTGAACTGGAAATAGTGCCTGGCATATACGTAAATGCATTGCTCCCAAGAATGCATGTAATAATACTCTGCAATATAACATCAAAGAGTACTTGATTACGTAAGGTTGAGCGATTCTTTAAATTTTCTCTCTGTCTCTGCCTGCCTATGTGTGTGTTTCTTTTAGTTCACTCCGTTTGTTGGGGGGTTTTTGTCTAAAATTAACGAGATTCCATTCATTCTCACAGTGTGGCTTTAACTACGTTTTTTTGTATTTTTCAGGCCTAGAAAATGCTGGTCCAGAATTGCCGTAACAGGAATCATTTGCAAGCGGAGGCTGTAAGCAACACTTCTCCAGTTTCTCCTTCCCTTCATCAGTATAATAATCTCAGCACCAACGGCAGCATCATCCAGACAGGCGTGAAGTAAGTGAAAGCATTTTTGTACAAAGAAATTTGTCGCGTAGAGGTAGATTTAGTCGCGTATGAAGATCATTAGTGCAAAATAATCAATGTGGGAAGAGGGTTGGGATTGCAGGCGCTCTAATTATCGCGCAGTTTCCTTGTGTAAACTTATTTTGCAGAGTAAATAGAAGAGATTAGAGGAATTTCACGTTTCTTTTCTTTTATCTCGTTGAAATAGCTCTAACGTCGCAGCAGTATCAACGGTGATAGGAGGAGATCAGCCAGCGCAAATTATTTCAACCCCCTCAGGAGGACACAATAATGGAACTTCGGGTTTGTATCTAGTGCAGAATGAAAACTTTGAGTCCCAGAGAATCTGTTCGACGACAAGCAGCAGTAGTAGCGACACAGTCAACAACAACAGCAACGGAAATAGCCATCCTCCACCTTCTCGCAGTAACTCGAACAACCGACTTCGTGGTAGTGGCAGTATCGACCTAGATTTATCTCCAGTAAATAACCCTACTCCCACAGCAGCCAACAGTGGAAACCAACAGCAGCAGCAGAGAGCGGATGTAGAGAACAATTCCCCAAGTAATCAACAGCATCAGTTTCACATCCAGAAACAACATCAGCCCCAATCCCCAACCGCTGTTGATAATCCCATTCTGAGTGAATTTGATCTCGTTGCGAGTCTCAACAGATACGAGAAAGAAAAGGCAAAGTCTTGCCACACTCCTTTGGAGCCGCCGACACTAAATTACTTTTCGAAACCCCATCAACCTCCTCCTTTACTGCAGCAGCAACAGCAGCAGCAAGTATTGCAGCATCAAAAATTCCAGAAATCATTGATCTCAAATCCTGGTCCACCATCACCCCTTCCTCATTTCTCCAGTGGAATCAGCCATCATCAATCGATCTCATCGTCGCCCACTGCAGCTGTTGCGTCAGCATCTGCTCTTGTCGTCACTTGTCTCCCTAAACAGCCGACCTTAGTGCACAGCCAGAGCATCACTGAGAAAATGTCTGATGCGTACTTGTCTGGGGTGAAGCCCGACAAGTTGAAAAACAACAATCAAAACACGATGCGACAAGGACCAACGTCGGCTCCGAATACCCCGGAATCTATCAGGAAGCAGCATCTCCAGCTCTTCAGAGGCAGGATGGATCCTATGTCTATGTCCCTACATGATAAAAGGGAGAAGATGGAGTTTAATCAAATGATGATGAGAATGAATGATAGGGACACTAGACCATTGTCTTACCATGGGAGATCTGTTTCACTCGTTGGAGGTGATCCTCGACTTGACCCTAATGGAGGGATGGTGGTTAACAAGCGACATCTCACTAGTTCCGCTTCCAACCGGAGTAGAAAGGAGTCTACTTTGATGAATAGGAGATCAATGCCTACACCCCATTTTGAAAATCGCTATCGGGATAAGTTTGGTGAGGAAAAAAGAAAGTATTTGAAATGCGTAGGATTGTCACTGGAAAAAGTTCCAAATCTAAAAAGAAGATTGTTGGTTTAATGCTTTTTAGATATTTCAGATTTGGACACGAATCTTCCTCGGATTGATCTCGAGGCTATTGAGAATCATTTGCGGCAGGCCCGGGAAGAGGAAAGAAAGGTAATACGCGAGGATTTTTTTCAATATGCTTAATATTATTTCCATTATGGAAGTTATCTCAACTGGAAATTTTCAATCATACGAAATTGAAATGCTATCAAAATGGGATTATGCAGATTTCCAAAGCATCTTACGAAAGCAGGAATAGCCATTAGGCATTAGCAATTCAAGATGACGCAACTGGTTTCCCGTCATCCACTACTTTAGCAACACTTGCACATTCACCGTTGACTACGCATATTAGGAAATCATACGTTTCATATTTATTCTCATCATATTATTTCCAAGAAATGTCAATATGCTCTTTTTTCCATTTTTCCTACCCCTTTCCCAGCCATACTCCAGGAAAATGTGTATAAAGTAAGTGGAACGCCTCTCAAATGTCGCTATAATTTATCCGTGAAGTACCCCTATTTATATTTACGCACATTCACATAATTCACTACAACTCAGCATTCGTTACCCAACCAAGCCTATAGCAAAACCAGAAGGAAAAGGAAACACTGGAGAGAGTAGACATTCACCAGATTTCCTTTTTTTGCAAAAATTATTATCCTTTCTTCCAGGCAACAAGGAAACTGTCGGTGGAAGCACTCTAGTTGGATATTATCTTTATATATATAAAAAAGAAGCTTATACCATGTAACAGCAACACCCTCACAAAGGGAGGATAACAATGCAAATGTGTGTAAGCTGTATCAACCGAGATAGTAGTGACTGGTGACTGCCGACGCTGCCATAAGTCAGTTTGCAAACCAGCAAATATGGCTTATACACCATAGTAGAGTAATAGAAATCCTCAAGAATGCATTACCATTATCATCGTCGTCATCATCATCATCATGATTGTTGCTTACATCTCTGTACTTTTTCTCTCGACTTATGCCATGTGTGTTGTGTACTCTTCTTTTGTAAATTTCACAGAGCCTTTTATATCTATATAAAATGATTTGAACATTTAGAGCAGCATTTCTGAAAAGCACATGCACTCTGCCAGAGAATCGCTTAGGTAGAACCAAGTGTCAGCTCATACACCACTTGAATAAAAGGATGGGATAATATATCAAAAAGATGTACTTTTATAGCCTCTTTTCATCCGTTTTCAAGGCGCATTATGAAAATTGTGTGTACTTTAGGAAATGCTGCCGCTCGTCTGCGAATCATTTAAGATAGTGAGGAAAGAGCTCTAGAGATGTGTTACAATTTTCCAAAAAAGATATTATTACGATACAGTCATGTGTATTATTACTCTCTGCCAGAATGCGGGGTGGTAGCAAAAAAAGTATCAAAGAGAGCTTTTTCGCATAATGCATGTGTGAATTGGAGATAGAACAAGGGTGCCAGAAAAAAATCTCTATCTAATGATAATAATGTCCTGTTTTTGCGTCCTTTATTGTACATTTTTTTCCCTTTTTTACTCTTTTTACCCCATTTGTGTCCCTCCCACTATTTTAGTGTGCTCTATGTGCAATGCGCATTGTCCTCGTGTACTTGAAGTGATGATGGTTACTCAAACGTATGATTATCCATATTTTTTTTACTGTTTTATCTAGCCAAAACTTCACAATTGTAAGTGTTAAAGTTAAAGTGCCCCTGTAGATTTTTCCCCGGTTATCTTGCATACAGACAGAAATGTTTTTTCTCTCTTTTTGAGCTTTAAGACGCAGAGGAGTAGGGGGATGTATTGTGTAAATGATATTCGTTCTGGTCTATTACTCTTGCATTAGATTTCCACTCGACAGGACCACAGAATTTTTTTCGCAGTTACCTGCTTCCCTTCTTGCAGTGGCAGGCAGGGATTCCATCACACTTTGGTACATGCTCCTTGTGTAGGGGATATTGGTAGTTTATTTGAAAACTTCGTATGATGATACGGTTTAATACATTTAATACTTAAGGTACTATAGAGCTGAATGGCAAACTATAAAAATGCATTATCAAGTCTCCTTTGGACTGTCAGTGCGTTTTAGGTTATTACACTTGCACACGTAGTGTTATATGAGAAAAAGTTCTAAACTTACGCAAGGCATGACATGATCATTTAGAGTAGAGTTTGTAAGAATGCTAATATTAAGTAGTACGTACGTGGTGTTCCTATTCGGTAGGGATTTTTGTAATAAGTAATCATACAGCGTAATTCGAGTAGTCTTTCAGAGAGTATATGAATGAGTATATTGTATATATGTAAATGGATACATAGAGTGTATTAAGGTATGCGTACAAAGTAGCTGCACAAATTTCAAGTGCCATTAATTCAAAACTGGCAAGAGATGGGCAAAACTCAATTTCATTTCTGAATTTATCATGTGTTAATCTATGGGGAATGATATTCAAATATGTACCAAGCTAACTACAAATCCGAGAATTGGTTGGATTTAAGTATACTAAAAACGTCAGATTTTCTGCAGGATATGTAGTAGTAGTACATGTATTATGCAAGTTCTTGCACAGTATTATAGATATATATAATTTGTGTGTATGTATGTAAGTTGAAATTGCGCAGTTAATACAGAAAGTCCACTATGACCCCTCTGGAAGGGAGTCGTAAAGCACGTGGAAGTCTGAAAATTAGTTATTAGTTTGCAGTTAAAATGGCAGTTTGTGGCAAAGGATTTGAATATAGTAAAGAATATAATACATTGTAAGAAATTTTTGGAACTCTAATTTAACTGCGAGTAGCAGTATCGTTTGTTAAATTGAAAGATTTTAAAGTCTCGATACATGAATACATTAGAAAAATTTAATCCTTTGCCAGGCTATCGAGACTTTAAAATCTTTCAATTTAATATAATACATTGTTTAGAGGAATTTGGACGAATACAAGTCATACATAACTAAGGAGTAATTGGGTTAATTGAGTATTTAATCTATTGGTATAATCTTGTTAATTTCTTATTGAACGATTATTCGCTCTGATGAAGAAGGGAGTTGTCCTTCGAAAGCTAGGCTAAATAAAGTTTCGGTAAGCACTTCAATCATGTTTTTGTATCTCATTTCTAAAATTTCTAGTGGTTGGAAAAAGATAAAAACTTTAGTAATTGGGTTACTCTAAAGACAACCGTATTTATTATCTATTCAAATCGAACCTTGGACAGGGTACAGAAAATATTTTAAATCAAATATTGTATTGAAAAACTTATTCTTAAATTCGAAATCTTGTTATAACCATATTAAAGCTTCAGGTTAAGGTGAAAATTCTACGTTGAGCATTAATTTATTAGGATAATTAACAAGTGACAGGTCAGAATACTCAAAATAAAATTTGCACCGTTTTCAAATATCAACTGCCACTTGTTTGATATTTATGTTTGGGCAGGAAAAAAACGATTTGAAACTTCTTTTAGAATGGCATTAAAGAGATACATCGGGAGCATGTATGGGATGACCAAATTATGTGTCAAGACTACAAAAGATGCTGATTCTGAATATCAAAGTAAAAATTGGTTTGGTCTTAGTCTTAGGCGCAGCACATTGTTGAGGCTTGTACCCCAGTTTTGTACACATACCTTAAGATAGATGGAAAACGCCGCATTGTAGAAATCACCATGAAGCATTGTATTAGATGAGTAACAACCAACAATGATGATGACGATAATGATGATGATGATGAGGTACTGGTGTGCAAGGGTTATAACTAAAGGAAACGAATGCAAAACGCTTGGTACTTTTCAAGAGTGAAGAAAACGAAACTATGAAAATTTCAGATGAGCATCGAATGCACGTTTGTGTACCTAAGAGCGAACTTAGGCTTTTTCAACTTTGAATTGATACTTTTGATACATAGCCTACGTTTTATTGGAAGGAATGAAGAATTTTTTGATATGGAAGGAAATAGAATTCTTTTTTACACTATGAAACGGAGTTATCTTGCAATGTAACATCTTTCAGTAGCAAAAATTATTCCTCTTTGTAATATCCCAAAGATAGACAGTTAGAGATTGCAAGAGTGTGTTTAAGCTCTACTGGTGACTAGGATTCCTTATTGTAGCAAAATGTTAAACTATGTGTTGTGGTCAAACCAGTAGATTTTTTTTATATTCATTTGCTCTTCTCTTACGTTGATCTCGGTCAAGTGAATAAGCATTGTAGGAGATAGAGTAAAGCTGCTACCGTTTTGATGGTATTATTTCTAGAAGATTAAGATATGATTTCTGAATGAGAGAGGAAAGCATAATTCTGAATTACAGTGATGATGATGGCAGTGGGGAATTTTAATTGTAAGACTTGAGTCCGTGACTCTGCAGAATGAACTCTGTTGAAGATACTATAACTCTAGGGATCTTCATGGAAGTGGAGTTGCTATAAATGTGTGTTCAGTTTTTATTTTACAAGTGCAATATCTTTAACTACCCAGCAGATAGATACCTTATATAGTATATAATTCAAAGGTCTAGGTCAAATAGTAAGAATTTTAGAAGCTCGAATTATGCTGTGCAGTTGTTCTCCCTTCCCAAAAAAGTGAATCAAGTCAAAATGCTTCTCAGATATAGTTTGGATCCGAAATACAGACATTACAAAAAGGATTCCAGATTTATCTCGGAACTTTACACAATAACATATGATACGAGTGAAGGAGGCGATAGCAATGAAGATTCGGTAAAATCTTATTACATATGAGAGGAAAATGAAAAGAAAATAATTTGCATAAATTTTTATTTCAAGGTTGACTTTCCTCTTTCTCAGGCAACAGGATTAGATTATTTCGCTTGCAACGTATGCATATGTTACCCAAGTACAAAGTGCAGATATACAGCTGTAGCATGTCTTCTCGGTGACAATAACAAATTCAAGGGTAGAGTTTCATGTAAAGCGAAGTCTGCAATCACAATTGAATTAGAGACAGACAATGAGACAACACACATCCACAACAGCAGATTTCCCACCTGGTCTATTCGCCCGTCAACCCTCTCGTCGTAATAGGGTGATGGGTTTTGTAAAAGCGCTAAAGCTTATGCATAATATAGGAAATATAGATATCATCTGGAATAGGTTTGATTTCACGTAGAGGATACATATGCATTCATGCAGTGTGGGTGAATGAGATGTGCATTTATACGTAAATATGTAGGCCGTAGTGATAAGGTCACTTCTTCTTCAAACTTTTTTTGTTTGCATTCCCTTCATTCAAACTCTCTTCTTTTGCATATTTTAATACTTTCAGAGAGAAAGATGTTTTCCTTGTAGAGATTTACCGTTAAAGAATTACATTTTGTGTTCAAATCCTTTTCTTATCGGCCATTTTCACTGGAAAATTTCTTTCTAAAAAATGTTCAGTTCAGTATTATCATCGATAAAATCGCAAACGGAAAAGCTTAAGGAAACTCTAAGTCCAGTGCAGATTCAGAGCTTTTCGACAAGACTGAAGGCCAATGTTGTTCAAACCTCAAGTGTCCTTAAAAATAGTGTGACACAAAATATACAGGGTTTGCTGAGCAGCAAGAGCAATAACATGACAAATACCAATGGCAGCTTATCAGCTAGACAAGATACTTTATCAAACTGTGATAACAATAGTGGCCAAAAGTTACGAACTGTAAATAATAATAGGAGGTTTATCGGGCAACCCCGGGTTGTTAGCAAGGATAAGCAAACGCTAGGTTCAAAATGGCCGTTGCTCGAGAGTGAGAATAAAACTTGGGTAGAGTTAATTGAAATCCCGACAAACCCCAATGGCAAAATTAGTGCACGTAATAATTGTAGTGACAATGAAGCACTGTCAACCAACAATAAATCTAGTGAGAATGATATTGATGTCGAATCATGTCAAGCTTTTGACGACTTTTATTCCGATGATGAAGATGAAAATGTCACGCAAAGATTTACACGCATCACAGGCATTGGATATCGAGCAAGCAAAGTAAAAACATGACCTGAATTGTTTTATTTTACTATACTATTCCTGCATGCACACTTACGAACGCATATAGGTTATTTTATGCATAATATTTTCCATTTTGGTTTATTTTGAAAAAATCTGTAAACTGCCTTAATATGTATTAATACATCAGGGCAGGTTGTTAATATATATGTTTGAGTACGCCTAACTTCTATGTATGTGTGATAAAAGGAATTAAGTTAACTCTGTGGTGGGCTTGGCAAGGCAAACCTACATTGTAAATGGATTCATTATCTCGATGGAATAATATTATTAATCACTATTACCACTTTCTACTAATGTTGATGACTTATCAATTAATCAGAAAAAGTAGACGGGGTGTAAACTCTAATGTTGCATGCAATCCGAAGATTCATCATTTACGCAAACTCGTTTAGGCAACATCAATAAAAAAAACTCTGTGTGTGGCTATTGGCTATGCTTTGGGATTTTAAATCCAACAATTTTCTACAATAAAAGAACGTAAAGAGGAAAACTAGAGTTGGTTGTGTTAAAATTTCCATTTTGAACATTTCTTATTTTTCCCTACATATTTTTCAATTTGAGTTAAGAGCCCATTGACTTTGCCGTGTAGATGTTTAATCTTTTAATCTCCCATGGATTGGTATGTCTGCAGTGGTTTTTTCCTTGCAATGACACAATACTCTCATTCCTTCGATAAGGCTGGTTTCAGGTGGGTCTGACCTTTAAAGCATGTGTATTATTCGTGATTAACCCAATATAACACATAAGCTAGGGCTCACCATAGGCGGTGAAAATCACTCACGAAGTCGTAAAGCGTAATATCCTCCATGTATGAATATAACCTTGGCGTGCTTTTATTTTCGAGCAGTTGGAAAGTTAGAATACATATTTATATGAATAAAAAACGCGACATCATCGTCACTACTTGTTCTGGATAATATGGCATGCTTTGCTCAACGAGTAGGAACGGTAGCGGGGAGTATGCGTTTTTTATTGAAAATACCAACTGCTTTCATCCATCCACCAAAGCGGTCTTGGTAAAATGAGGTAATCCGCGTGAAAGTGCATTAATGTGTACGGCTAGGCATTTCTCTTGAGTGATATGGAAATCATGTTAAATTCATGGAAAAAGGAGGACTTCACAAGGATATATCTAATAAAGATCTTTTACATGTAATTTCAGAGACGATCTGATAGAGAAGAGATCCGGAGGCGGCTGGCTTTGGAGTCGGACGACCTCATTGAGAAGCCAATGGGACGAAAGCCCAGTTTACATTCCCGACTTCAGTCAAGTACGTTTGTTGACGGCAAGAAGGGTGCAACCGATAAAATTAAAGTTTAGAATAGAAACTTCGCTCTAGCAGGATTGCATATTTCTAATGAAAATTTAGAATATCAACTGTGTTGGCGCAGAAAGTTTGCTAGAAAAAGTTTTAGTAGGTTATAACTTGAAATGACTTCCCAATATTTCAGAAAGCGTTTTGCCTACTGCAGGTATGAATCTCCAGATCTGTTTCATGAACGAAACTGCATCGGACAGTGAGTCTCCAAACTCCGACACGGAATCCAAGAATCAGCAACCAGCTAGTCTTCCTTGTGTCAAGGTTAGAGTTTTACTCTTTCTCATTTTTTTTCGCTTTTGGACCGGCTCCATATAAATTTTATGTCGCAGCTAAGCGCCAAATAATAGGCACTTTGTAGACCATCTTGTTCCAGTTTGTGTTGCTTTGTTGCAAACTTTTTGGATTTTTTATGTCTTGCTTGGGTGAAATTAAAAGGGCGACTCATGAATCATTTCCAGTGACATTGTAAGCAATTAAACCTTACTTATCTTTGTTTTTGTGTTCCAATTTTTTTCTAGGCTCAATCTGGAGGGATGGCTTTTGGCGGAGCAGCAAATTCTAGTTCAGACTCCACAGAAGACTTTCAAACGAAACATGCTCGTCTTCAAGCTGAGGCTCGACAGGCGCTCTCACAAGCTAAAGAAATGGCAAGACTGCAAATGGCACAGGTTTGTTCTTCCTCATTTAACTTTAGCATGGTCTTTCTTTTAGAAAAGCAATTTCAACCATGTGTTCTAGAATCCAGGCACTTTTTAGACTAAATAATTTCCAACTGTGTTTTGACCTCAGGATATTTGAAATGCCACATAATGTGGGTTGTATGTATCCCGTAGCTTCTTTTAATTATTTAGTTGAAATGCGAAAGGTCATTTTGCATAGTAGAGCAAATAAGCTGGGAAAATTTAGACAGGTGGAATTTAAAATAATAACTATCCCTGCAGGAAAGTAAACCTCACTTACATACACCATGTACATGAATAAATCTAAGAATTTCCTTGCTCATGTAGCAGTTTGTTAACCAATTATTCACATGTGGCTGAAGCAGCTTAATTAATGCTTCTCTCCTGCAGTTTCCTATGCAGACTGCAGTCTCCATTCCATGAAAACTGCAAATTAATGTTTGGAACACTACACAACTCCATTTCAACTAGACAACTTGCTCTATATATGTTTATATATTTGTGAGCATTAGAGGTAAATAACCAAATGTACTTGAGATGGTAGGAAATTTCATTATTTCCAGCTTCCACTTGAACATGAACTCAAGTTGAGTTAATTATCACATTATTTACTCTGTTTCCGGTCCATTACTCTCGAATTAGGAATATAGGCAAACATATTAAGCACACCAGCTTATAATATTGGCTGTTATGTATATATATTGCCTTGAAATAAATAATATACTGCAATGTACCTTGAACTTAACGCGATATTTCTGCCAAAGACTAGGTATAAATTGACAGTATAAGGACGACAGTTTAGAAGTTGTAGTCATGTAAGAATGGCTTTGCTATGGGACAGTGCTAGTCGTCTGAATAATTCATGAACATCGATTTTCATGTTAACCAGCTTTTTCCTCGTATATGAAATGTGCAGTAGTGTAATATGTTGGGTTTCTAATTGCAGGAAAAAGACCAGCGACTTTCACCCATTACGGAAATGTTGAGGAATTCATTAGAAAAAGTGGGAGTTCAATTACAACCAGAGCGGCGTAGATTGACTCGGCAGTTGCTTACTGAAATGAATGTGGCTCAGCTTCAAGTCATTGTTAATGATCTACATTCACATATCGAAAGTAAGATCTCGCCCTAGGTCGTACTGTTATTTGACTTTGTAATTGTTTGACTTGCTAAGTGGTGCCTTTTTATTACAACTGTTTGTGCCCTTAAGAAATCGAAATGAATAACTGTTTTCTTAATCACTTCTAATGGATATTTGTGTAATTTATTATTGCAGAGCTGCCAAAGATAATTCGCCTCACCAGTCGTTGCCAGTTATTTCAGCCCGAAGTTACCTGGGGAAGAAATGAAATTTGGCCACCTTCTGTAATGTTAGCTAGCTGATATATTTTTAAATTTATTCGACTGCTCCAAAATCAATCACCATATAAGATATCGTTGCTGGAAATCGATCATTCGACACTACCAGTGAATGCCAATAATGCAATCCTGACCTTCAATGTTGTAAAAAATTCATTCAAAATCCTTTTCGGACAGTTTCAATCTCAACGTATTGACACGTATATAAAGCTACAAAAAACGTTTCAGTGAGTTAAATATCAATCAATGTTCGCTTAAAAGATACGATGTACTAGGTCAAGGAAAAGATTATTTTTCATTTTAGTCGTATTTAAACAATCTATAAAAAAACTTGCAATTGCAGAATATGCTTAAAAGTAGGGATGCAGCAGCACTCAGTTTTTTATGCAAAAAAATTAGCTAGATTACCAGAGTATATCGTATAGAATATTGTGTCAATAATCGAAAAAAATAACAGTAATAATTACAGCGATGTCAGGACACAAGCTGGCATCTATCCTTAGCGCACGAGCCCGTGACTATCTTTCCTGTATGCATATTATTCTACGAAAAGCAGCGTCTGTTATTTTTCAACAATTTTCACTCATCACGCCTGCTGCCCTCTCAAAGAGAGGAGCCTTATCCAAATTCATTTCTAGCCAGAATAATAGCTTACCTGAATCGAAATCTCACAAGAAAACTTCCAAAATTTTTAATTTATGTTTATCAGTACCACTCTCACGACACGACAAACCAATATACATCATCCTCTCACCGGAAATATCTGAGTTACCTGCATACTTAACCATACCTATTTACACACATACCAAGCAAACAACATAATTGTGTACAGATCAGCTTCGCGCATGTTGTTACTGTGAATTACTATGATTTTTATGAGAAAAAAATCATTATAGTATACATACAAAAAACTGTACCTCAGCTTTTATAAACATCAATATGATTCGCCTTACACATTCTCAAGGATATTATTATACATGTATATGTACAGTTCGGTTCGTACGATATACTGTAAAAAACAAAGACGCTATAGTAAGCACTGCAAAATCACTTAATGCAAATATTGTATACTTCATAAAACCGTACTGTGTATGTAAAATGTAAGTATAAATGCCAATTTAATTTCGCAGTAATTTGTTTGAATTTTTGTTTTGTGATTTGTATAATCTCAACTTTGTATAAATGTACTTGAAATAATTTTAGAAAGAACCACATCAAATAGTTACTAGAACTGTCGATCTGTTTGTGTTGTTTACAATAACGAAAATATTAGAGCGGTATTCAAAGATTATGAGGTTATTGATTATTTGACGCAAAACGATGGAGTCAGACTGTTAGGATTATTTACTACTTTTAGGAATAAAAATCTTTTTAGATACTCTTCATATATTGAGTATCTGACAAATCGTTAAAAAACATCCCGGTTGTCTGCCGCTAGTTACCATATATTGTACGAAGTTTAAGAACATTAGATTTTAGATTATTATACAGAAAAATAGTCAATTAACCATGTTGTTGATCTGTCTGTGTTTCTCCTAAATAACCTTCGGAAAAAATAATATGGTAGAGGAACATTTTTAATTTATCGTTGTAATACAGAATCAACGACTACCGTCGTCACTTACTTAGATATTCAATTCAGATATTGTAATGGTGCCTATTTCCGGACACCAGCACGGGAGTAGACAGGCAGGCTAATCAAATCCTAATGGGAGAAGTGAATTATTGAAGTATTCTCCTTGTTTCTAATAATAGCTGTACTAAAATTGAATCAATTGTCTACGCCTACATTATTCCTGGTATAAAAAAGATATGCAGGAGTTAGCGTTAGTTATTCAGATTCTACGAAGAAACAAAAACTGAAGAGTGCTTTAGATGTAAGCTATAAAGTATACTGCAGCTGGAAAGTAAAACTGTGTAAATTATTTGAATGATTCATCAATGATTCTACTGCAAATTTTAAAAACTGAGCTATAAAAAATGGAGTAAGGAAGATGAGGATGGGAAGAAGTACACAAACTGCTTAGAAAATATACAGGTTCATACTCTATTTGGAAAAAGTATACAAACAGATCCAGTGTTTGTCGGAAACCCCAGATATTTTGCCAATAATGAAAATGAAACAAACAAAAAGTTCTGTATTGTAATTCAAATAATAAAAAATGCAAACAAAAAGTGAGTTACTTACTAATGTGTGTAAACTGATGGATTCAGATATAAAAAAACTCTTCGACGATTATATACTTATATGGTACACATTACATATAATATTACTTAACTTGTATGCATGATTTATTACAGCCCCAGTTAGCGTTATATAAACTAACAAAAAAAGAATGTTGATATTTGATATTAATTTATTGTCAACCACTAATATATAAACACCTAATGAGCGTACTTAATTGTACTGTGGAAAACATAGAGTAATAAAAGTAGAACATATATGACGTTGTGATGTATCGTATGATTTAATTGTTTCTATCAATTCATTAAACGAGTGAGAAAAGAGGAGCGTTCCATGATTCCATGATGTAAATTGTGGGAATATACAAAATGTACATATAAATATGCATACAATCGGTTTTCACGAGTTGGGACTTGGGAGTCCTAAACAGTTGATGGAGCCTTGCATTTTCTTGTTGAGACATGGGTGGAGAATGGAGGTGTTGGGAATTTGTTGTTGTTCACGAAGCTTTCGCAAAATGGCTTAAGGAGGTGCTTACATTGCCCCAGCTGACCGCTTGTTTACGTTTTTCC
>JAHZNA010003293.1:0-23813 GCA_027743935.1 Sinodicranocentrus sp. ZH6
GAAACGCATTCGGTCAGCTATTTTGCCACTGACAATTCGTAAATAATGAATTTCTAGATCGTAGATTCAATCTACGACTGGTTAACTAGTTTGATCATATTTGATTTACTGATCATACGACGATACTAAATCATATTAGAAAGGTGATTGACATGCCAGAATTATACAGTTAAGCATTTTTGTGTTGATATACTGGGAGGGAAACCATTTTAGAGACAACAATCATGAAAAATTAAATCATGTACGATTTTTTGATTGGCTTTTGTGGAAGTAGCTACTAAATATCTTATTGAACTTCGCCGTGTTTTGTTTAGACTACAATTATGGCACAACAAGTGAGGATAAGCAGACATTGAATTCATGCTAATAAAAATTATATCAACATTTCTATCAGTAAACAACATCAAACATTCATTTTACACACAGACAAACATTCCTAGCAAATCATTTTTCTGAAGAAGTTAGAGAGTTGTTCTTGAGAATGAAAATGCCTTTCTTGCTGTGATAATTATGATATGGCTATTTGCTACGTCGAAAATTACCCTTTCCGAAATATTGTCTTTTTTTGTACTTTAGAGCTTACGCTTAGGGTCTTAAAAGATTCATAATATCCAATCCATGCCAAGGCACACATCACACACATACACGAAAATGATAGTTAGGCATGTGTTTTCATGGAATGCATCATTTTCCATTTATTTATGACTTTATGGTTATGGTATGGTGTACATGACACTCATCATGTTGGCTGGGCTGCAATATATGTTTCTCATATTCATGAGCTGTTGTAGGAGTGAGGAAGAACAAACATGGTAAATAATTTATCAAGGTTATTTTTACCACTTGTATACATACACCCGAATATGATATTCATTATATATGGATGGAAACTAACATCTGCTGATTTACACATAACTACTACATATTTATCTATAAAACGATTCCACGTATGCCTGCACATGCTTCTTTCTGTCATTCCAAGGATATAACATTGTGCTCATGTAAAGAATGTTGTAAATGCATGGTAATTGTAATGATATTCAAATAGATTTTTTTTGGAATACTTAAGAATCTCAACGTTAATGTGATCGTAGTGTTTGGTTTTTAAGTGGCTGGATTGAGTCCATATTAAATGATCATTATGATAAGATGAGAAGATCCAGAATGAATATATTTGAGAATAATTCTTGAATATAAAGTGGAAGGCTTAAAGGTATCAGGAGTTAGGATTGTTTCAGCGAATGCAAATTTTGTTTTGGGACTATTTTGAAAATTTAAAAAAAGGATATGGCTTCACCAACAAAGAAAACGGATGGAAGTGATATTGTTGTGGTGGGATCACTTTTTATGGACCTAATTAGGTTAACTTTACTATCAATTTTTCCGAGTTGATGACATTTTTACAACTACTCATTCAATAAACTAAAATATGCCTGTTTTGTACGTCCGGTGTAGTTACACAGAGCGAATTCCTGACCCAGGAGAAACTATAATGGGAACAGACTTCCAAACAGGGTACGGTGGAAAAGGTGCGAATCAATGTGTTGCAGCAAGTCGCCTGGGTGGAACAAAATGTGCCTTTGTTGGAAAGGTTGTATATCATTTTCGATTCGCTTAAGCATTTTTTTCTGCAAATAATTAATACCCTCCCGACTTCCCGTATTTGTTAACAGTTAGGGAATGACGTGTACGGCAAGCAATACTACGACAATATGGTTAAAGAAGGTGTGAACGTGGACTATATAAAAATCGAGGACAACGTTCCCACCGGCGTCGCCTCAATAATTGTCGGAGCTGCTGATGGTAAAGCGTGACACCTGAAAATCCTTGAAGAATGGGATGATACATATTGGTTTCAGTTCAACCTCAAACATTTGAATATTTTATAGGTCAGAATATCATAGTATGTGGATTCGGAGCAACAGGTCTTGTCACTCCTTCTTTTGTTCAAGAAGCAGAGCCCCTAATAGCGTCCTCGAAGGTGGTAGTAGTCCAACTAGAAATAGCTGTGGAGAGCTCCTTGGCCGCCCTCCAGTTGGCGAAAAAGCACTCTGTCAAATCCATTTTTAATGTTGCTCCAGGAGTGAAAGCCTTGCCAAGGGAAATGCTTCAAATTACTGATATTTTATGCTTGAACGAAACCGAAGTATGCAGCTAAAGATAAAATATTTATTTGAGGTCATAAACCAAATTATTCATAAATCCTCTACCCTTTTTTCTCCAGGCAGAAATCGTCACCGGACTGGAAAAAATAAACAATAAAGAATCAGCAGAAAAAGCGGTTCAAAGATTGCAAAAGGATTTTCAATGTGAAAACAGTATCATCATCACATTAGGCTCAGAAGGTGTTCTTCTTTGGGATAGTAAAACAAAAGCTTATCACTTCCTCCAAGCCCCAAAAGTTCAAGCCATTGATTGCACTGGAGCAGGAGATTGCTTTGTTGGAACGTTAGCTCACTGCATTGCCAAAGATGCTTCATGTGATTTATTGAGTGCGGTCAAGCAAGCTGTCGCCAATGCTTCGGATAGCGTGCTAAGAAAAGGAACTCAGTCTAGCTACCCTTATCAATTAATCCAAATTTAGGAAGATAAATGATAAGGAATTCTTTGTTTGTAAAGTTTGACTCAATAAATGATCCTTTTTCTTCTTCCATGTGAAAAAAGGTACTCCCAATATAAGCAAATTATACTTCACTCACAATCAGTGTCAATTCTTGAGGACTTTATATTTATGAACTTTAGGTGCATTGAATGAAAGTTTTTGTTGAATGTAGAATGGGTAGTATTATCGAAAATAATTTAAATTTCTCATTGACACTTTATAAACGACCATGTCTACCCTAAAACAAAATCTTTCTTTTATCATGTTTGCTCATATGCATGAGTAGATAAAAAAGGAAAAATGGAAACTAATAATCCTAAGCGAAACCAACGACTCTGAGAAAGTTATATCTTCTGTTTAACAAGTGATTATTCAGATGTGGAGTATCAAGAGGATTATGGTTACATGCATATTTTTGAAGGATCACCTAATGAACGTCTATATTTCATAATGATGCTGGTGACACTGTGACGGAGAAGGAAAAAGTAGGAGTTAACCTGGATTCACTCAAGGAGAGTATTTCTCCCCTGAGCATTTATATTCTCACAGGCGAAGCATAAAGATCTAGAGAAGACTTGCTGTCCAGTTTAGCAATTGCTTAAAGATTTGTTTTCCAATTGAGAGTAATTACTTGCAGTCATGGCTCAAATATTGAATTTGATAGGTGTTTTGTGCATTTTCGAAATCGGTTTTGTTCAAGCTTGGTCTGCCACTCTAGACGAAAGTTCGGATACAAATAGGATGTGGAAAATCAAAAAGCAGTCAATATATCTCGCAGATGGGAACGCGTTAAGAGGACCAGTCCATGCTTTTCTCCCGGCTAACTTCACCTTCGGCAATTTTGCCTTGTCCAAAGGGATCTGGGCGATAGTGCCTAATTTAGATTGTGAGACTTTTCACTCATCCGGCTTTGGCAATATGTTTGACAATGATGAAGATACGAACGTAACCGCAAAACCTACTACAGCAGCTCCCCCTTGTAATGTGACGTCATCAGCGACTTTCATTTTTAAACCTTCGGCGCAACTATTATCTTCAGTCAGAGTGAAGTACAACTCAGGAGGGAATGCGACAATCAGGATAACCGGACCCGAAGGCCGAACTCCGTATGAGGATAATGCAAATCATCTCGGATTCGCTGAGTGGATCGATTTACAAGTACCACTGGATGGGAATATGGTAAGAAGACCAACAAATTTGGAAGGGTGTTTAGGGAGATTTGGAGGTGAAATGTCAATTATTCATTCAAGGTATTTACTTAATATTTGTGATCTTTATTGACTTTTAGATGCAACTAGATGCAACCGTTTATACCAAAGGAAGCTATGTCCTTATTGACAAAATCACTGTGGAATTTTCTGAAGCTAGTACGACCTCAAGACCAACAAAGTTGACAACCACTTCAACCCCGACCGAAAATCCAGTGACTCATGAACCATTTTCAGGACAAGGAGGACTACATGATGGGACCATTTTGACACTTATGCTGACTACCGCACTCACTCTCTACATGGTAACTTAATGACTGGGAGTAGAAGACTTGACGTAAAATTATTACTTGAGAATTTATGATTTGTTGCGATATTCCGTATATTTGAATTAAATTATTAAAAATACGTATGAATATATCTGATATTGGATTTTCTTTAATCTTAATAATTTCATTCATGAGCATCGTTTGATTAGTTAACTAATAGGTACTTCCACAGCTTACTTCAAGTTATCATCTTTAATCTATTCTCATAGCAGTAATGTTTGAACATGAATTTTTTTATGGATAACGTCGAACTTGCAAAAATGAAGCATAATTTTCTCTTTACTTGCATTCTATGTATACTTCAATTTTGCCAATGTCATAATCATCTTTCCCAAATTTGTGTCCATCTGTTTTGTGGTTTGCATATTTGCTTAGGTGTTCATATTTAGTTGGCATTTCAGATTACAAATTACAACAGAATTCTTAGCTTGGATACATATGCAAAAAATACGCTGGATAATTTTCATCAATGCAAAAATTACAGCATGACGTATATTCACCGGATAATTTTGTCATAAATATTATTCAGTATTACGCATTCTTTCTTATTTCACCACATCATCAATGTATTATATATTCGAATAAAAACTTCATTGATTTCATGCAATCTCAATTCAAGCAAGTCCATTCAAGGATTGAAGTTTGCACTACAAGTCAACCAGTTTCTTTCATCATGGCTTCCAAGTCGTTTAACCTCGCAGACTCCCCAGAGGGGGGAGGGATGTGTGCTAAGCTTTGCATTTGCACTTGTATCCTAGTCTTCATAGGACTCGTTGTCATTGTTGGTGTATACATTTATAAAGTTACCATTGGGTTTTGTAAGGAGGACCTCAAACTATTCAAAAATCTAGCTTAATTATTGAAACTAGTTCATCTAGTCAAGAAAAATGATCATGTGTATGTTTGTATACAGCTTGTGGCAACCCAGAACTGGATGAATCTGGATTAAGCAACTGGACATCTGGAGCAGATCATCTTGCATACGCATGCTTCCCTGGATATTTCTTAGAGCACGGGGAGAATCTCTTGGTTGCAAAATGTGAGGATGGAATGTGGTCCCCTGCTGTACCATCTTGTGTAAACCTTTTTCACAATTTATAAGAAATTACAATGTCAACATGCTCCTCATCCATTTTTCATCATTATTCCTCATCCAGAACTACCTCCCTATTAGGATCGATTGTCAAGTCAATAACCAAAGCTTAACGGGGAATATCACCATGTGGCAGGAATCCTCTCAAAAGTCCACTTTCATCCAAGGCTTGATCAACTACACAGCAGCAATCAAGCCGCAAGGTCATCTCATGGAGTATATCATGATTTCCAAGAAAACTTGCAACGTGACTCATTCAAACATTCCCGACAACCTCACAGACCTCTACCCAGAACCCAAGGATGGGAGTAAATTCGTCAAAATCCAGTTTAAGTCTACCTCACTCAAGGCATATAGAAAAGCGGAGGTTTACCTGAATATTATTTTTGTGGCTAAAAATACCACCGCTAGCTTGGTATCAGTGCATCAGGAAAATTTAACTTTAGTCATGGCCGGCTCGGATCCCTCCTTGAATTCTTCTTGGAACTGGATAAAACATCCATTAGCTAAGGGGATGGGAGCATTTCGAAAAAATAAATAAAGATGGATATGATGTGAATATTATTATTAAGTAAAACTTGGGATTTCCATTTTCTGGTAAAAATCTTGTAAACCAGTCTTATTTCGTAAAATCATTTTTTCCTATAATTCTCAATAATTCATAATGATGATCACAATTACGAATTAGTAAATGTACAGCATCACATATATTTTAAATTATATTTATCCGGTTTTGCAAACATTTTGGAGAACATCCTCCATGCTCACGGTTTCATTCAGTCTGACAAAAGTAAAAACAAGAGTAAAATCTTAGTATTCCAACCTTAAATTTAAAAAATGACTGGACATTGTCTCATTCTCTGGAAGATTTTTTAAAAAAATCTCCGCCGTATTTTCTTTTTCTTTCTCATTTTATTTTTCTCTATAGTATCACATTTCCCTCAACCGGAAGCTGTTTTCTTTTCCTCTACTAAACTCTCAAAAAGCTCCCGGACGGTTTTCATCCCTAGCCGGATATTTTCTGCAAACCGGGTGGACGAAGTTTTTGACGAGGAATGTTTGGAAGTGACATGGAAAAAGATTTTGTGATCGGATGGCAGCATGTAAGAAACCCCATAGCCGTCATCGGACACAGGACCAAAGCCGCCTCCAGGAGAGACCTAAAAATAGAATCATATATTACAAATATTCTCCAGAAACTTTCAGCAAGCAAAATGTTCGCTAAAAAATAATTTACTTTATTCTCAAAAAGAGCAAGATTTGCATCGGGAACATTAGACAGTTGCTGCTGGGGTTGTTGACTTGTTGACAATGTCCACGGTCTCATAAGCACTTTCTCCAGGAATGGGCTTTTCTGTAATATTCGTAAAAATTCTTCAAATTCCACGAAAATGATCTGCATATTTGCAATTCTTCCCGTAAACACTTACATAGCCGAGACCCTTGCAGCAAACGTAAAGTGCAAAAAGATGACGATCAATTCCTTTCCCGTTCATAGCGTCACGGTACAATAGCTGGTGCTTCTCAGCGGCAATATTTAGCAATCGATGTTTTTCCTTTATTGAAAGACCATCATCAAGTAATGCTCTATAAATTATCAACGTTTCCATTAACTTTACATATTAACACAGAGAAGATGCTTTAATCTGAAGGGAATTTCCAGATGAAATCATACTTGACAAACTTAACGGCGTCATCTGTACACGACCTCACAGTTTCCGTCCTCCCACACAAGTACAATCTAGTCATACTTGCTTCATAAGTTTGAACAAAGCAACCCGCATCCCGATAATAAGCTAACTGGAGAGCTAACTGGATAAAAGCGTCTGGACTAATTTTGCACTGTTTGATAAAGCCCTTGCCCCATTCATGGTGGTCAAGAATGACGAGATCCAAATCCTCATTGTTCTACAGACATAAAAATATTTGTAGGTTAATGACATTTTCCGTTTGGGTTGAATCATCTTTTAAATTTTTACTATTTAAGAAAATAACCTTATCAGCAAATAATATTGCAGCGTTAATCTCTTTCTCAAGGGAAGCATCCACTTCCCAATTGAGAAACTGCGGAAGCTTCGTAGCCGCCTGGCGGAAAGACTTCGTGTGTGGCATACACTGGCCATCGTCTGTGTACCACTTTTCGATAATTCTATACAGAGAAAAAAATCATTCAATCTTATCAAATATGTTTTTCTCCACATTCATTACAAATGTCAAGCCGCACCCATCAACCAAAATATATTTTATTGTGTATTATTCTCCCATATTTTTTTCATACTCTTTCGTCATCGCAAACTCCCAAACATGACCCATGACAGGGGCGTCGGCAAAACTGTGCTCGACATTTAATCCACAATATCCATTCTTGAAGTAGATGGCATTCACACACTTGTCAAACCATAACGTTTTCCCATCCATATGCATCAAAAGTTTTCCTCGTTCCGTTATATCAGTAGGACTTTCCGTGCTCAGGGTCACCATCAAAATAGCCTTCTTCACTGCCTTCATCGCTTTTTGATTAGCACCAGACTTGAAATGTTTTTGATAAACTGTCGCCCATTCTGTGCGAGGCAACGCTGTCAAGCTTGCTATACTCCTTGCAGCATCGGATGGAATTCCTGAAAATGATAGAGACAGAGAAACAAGTTTAAAATTGAGGACTCTGTTACACATGTCGTTATCTAAACTAGGAAAACAAACAAACAAACAGTCAATAATTTCTCATGTCATGTGATCCCCCTTCATATTATTTTCCTCTTATCAGTATGGACTTTGGCAGTTGAACTGACTCCAACATGCCATAAGTCACATCATCTCTGATGTGATGTGACATGGATGAGACAATATTTACACAAATATGTCCATTCATCTCCCATCTCAGGATAAAACAAGACAGGACAAAGATCGCAAAGTCAGTGATAAAGTTTGTTGTGTATGTTTACCATCATCACATTCTGGAGCAGAGTCAGACGATGAAGAGATTTTACTCAAACGTAAGTCCACCTCTTTGATTATCCAGTCAAATTGAGATTGGAGTGATGACGGGCTTAAAATTTGGTTTTTAGCGTCGTAACACTCAACCTTAAAGTAGAAGCCACGATATGTTACCACGATATGGCGAGAGACGATAGAGTCGTAGTGACGAAGTTCATCAATTTCTTCACCAGGAATTCTTGAATGAAATGGAAGATAATTTTAAATGAGCATTTGAAACAAATCGCTGTTCTGAGAAAAAAAAATTAAATTGAGCTTACCTAATTGTGGAAAATAGCCGCTCATACTGAGCCATACATATTGGAATGGTATTTCTGAGCACAAGAGGTGGAAGCTCTTCTCGATCGATAAGCCTTTTAAAAACTAAAATTTGATGGATAG
The DNA here is from genome assembly GCA_027743935.1 of Sinodicranocentrus sp. ZH6. Classification (NCBI taxonomy): domain Eukaryota; kingdom Metazoa; phylum Arthropoda; class Collembola; order Entomobryomorpha; family Entomobryidae; genus Sinodicranocentrus; species Sinodicranocentrus sp. ZH6. The sequence goes on from JAHZNA010003293.1 coordinate 8,608, forward strand.
TCGTTGCCGCTCGAACAGTTTGATGTGAGGTAGGTGTCCAGTAGGAACAGTCCATTCCATAATAATTAGAATTGATAGCGAGTGGGGCGCGAGTCATAAGGTAAACGTATTTTTCCCTGAAAAAAACTTACATATAGCTTCCGGGTTTTTGGGGGAGGATTTATCGTTTTCCTTTGTTGTATGCACTACTTACCACCAATCCGTTACGTAATTAGGAGCCCACCAACTTTTCAAGATGAGAATTCTCTGGAGTTTACTCCCCAATCCTTTTTCAAAGGACGCTGCTTCCCTGCGGAGCTCATCGATTTCCGCTTTGTCACTAAGCGGCTCCAAGCTCTCGACCAACTTGTCCAAAGTATACTTCAGGTTTGGAACTGGAAGCCGAGGTAAGGATCTTTGGCAACTGTAGAGAGATGGTTGGTAACCGGATACCATTCTCACGAGGATTGCCCAAAGAACTGTTTTCTTCGATTGGGATTTTAATGACTCATCTAAATAAAATAGAGAAAATGTTAAAATGGAAATTTTCCTAGGCAAAACTTGTCTTTTGGTTTTTTCTTGCTTACACAGCCATCCACGATATGCTAGCAAAGCTCGGAGAAGATACTGACGAACTTTCATAACCACGAGGAAAAAGACTAATCCGATCACAATCGATATTAAAGTGGCACTCAGCCATTTTGGAGTCCCTTCAGGCAGGGGCAGTCGGTCTGCAATATTCCATAGAGTTTTATTCACCGGTCTGGTAGCTTCCGGTTCAACTAATAAAAGGGCTAAAGTGATGGCACAAGCTCCAACAAGGTTATTCGTGGAAGTTGGCCATGTGCCGTTGCGAATGGAGTTTCTGCAAAATGAAATGAAAATGTTCAAGTGTTTGTTTTACCAAACATTGGGGCTCCAATTGGTACGCAAAGTTGAACATCAAAGTCAACATGGTTTTGTGATGTAATTGGAATTGGAGGGATACCTTGTTCTGTAGTAGCGTCTCACGACTGATTTCCTTAAACCTTTATACAAGTCTTTCCACGAGTCCCGGCCTTCCTCCAGGTTTGGAGGAACGCGAACGCTTACTGCACTCCGAGCTTCTGCCATTCTGTGCAAATCTAATTGTGCATGAGCTCCTGGAAATTTGAAAGAGTTATTAGCTTAGTATACAAGGCTTGGCTTGCTTTTGGACTCCTTAGTTTTGGAGTGTTGACCTGATCAATTATGATGGTAATTTGGTTAATTCACCTCTGCTGTCAGAAAGTTGAATGCACGACAATTTTCCTAAGAATACGCGATTGGAGGCTATTTTGTGAATTTTTTGATGCTGCAAATTACAATTTACTTTGGTATGAATTGAGGATAATCTGCCCATTATAAAAATTTCTAGAGAATGGAAAACACAATAGTTCCAGATTCGTAGTTCACATTGTGCATTTCACATTGTGTATGGTAAGGTCAGGCAGATTTTTTCTTTGTCACTAATAAATAGGGCAATTAAACAATGGAATATAGATATGAAAGTCATATTTTAAGTTTGATGTTTGGCAGTCATGTCATTACGTAAACTCATCGTGGGAAGTTGGGGGTAGATTAATGCGCACATGAGAAAATTTGGATTTTTAGTCGGCGGACAATGACGCGAGAAAAGATTTTGTATGATAGTAGACATGATTATTTCCATAAATGGCATCGTAATATTATCGCTAATTAATGCTTTGGATGTTATTTCGTTTTTAAATAGTAGGATAACCAAGCATAAAAAAAACTACTGTACATGAATTCATATACATGATTGTTGGGTACATTTTTTCAAGGTTAAATGAAGAATATCCGGTCGTCTTATGTCATAATATGTAAGCTAGAAATAGTCAATGGAAATATATATGGAAAAATTAACAAGGCAAAGGCAGCTTCATTATATGACGTCAGGTAGATCAACTAAATGTAGCAAACTACTATAAGTGTGATGACTATTACTATCCTGTTAGGAACTTTCAAATAGGGACTGAGCATAAATTTCGAATAATTCTATTCGCCTTCAATACAAAAGCTAAATATACAGAATTGAACGTAAATCCAGGTAATCCAAAACAGCAGCATACACATGTAAAGTTCATGCAGTCCAAATATGTGAAACTATGCATGTCAATGTCAATAGGCTAGGGTAAGATATTTTCTCAAATTAGCGTGAAAATGCTTCCTTATATTTACTTATTGTTAGTACACGAGGCTATCTCATTCCAATGGCAAACAATATCGATAGCGCAGTTAAATATTCTGTAAGTCTTCTACTGTCAATCAGTAGTATAAAAGTGAACACCTTTCTATTAGCCAGTGCAGTTATTTTTATGCTCTACATTATTTTACTTACGTCAAAGTCTTACATCCAATTTTTATATTTGAAACTCAAACTCTTCCACTTAAATAAAATTCTTTTCACAAATCCACTTCAAAACTTCGCAATCCCCAAATGTCAAAAAACTCCTTTAACTTCCCCAACTCCACAATTCTTTTCCACTCCACAAAGGGCTCACAACTTCTTGCAATCTTACAGCTGAACCAGCTTTTCTGTGAATGAAGTCATAAACATTTGCTCTCATTCCTTATTATTGCCGTGCTGGTATATGCGAGAACCAAGCTAAGCTGACTGAGAGCTCACTCTTCACACGAACATTCACAAACTCCATAGTGCACGGAGCATATGATAAAACTCTATATTTTTTCTCACTTCCTCTAGCAGCTTGCTGAGGCAAACACATATCACATCTGGATACGCTGACTACTACTTTGATATGGGATGTAATGATGATATAAATGAATATGTCAAAGTGAATCCTCCTCAGTGTTGATGCTCGTTTGGTCTGATCTCATCAAGAATTACAAAGAGGAACAATATTGACATTACATGAAATGAAAAATGCACAGCAAAGAGCAAACTTGTCAAAGAGTTCACTCACTTTTTTCCCTATCCCCTAGAAAAGTTTTGCCTTCAGTGAACGGTTCTATGAGATAATATGACATGTGCGCTTTCGCACCACTGTATACACAGCACACAAAAACTGTTGGTTTGCTTAATTTACTTGAGCACGTCAAAGGGAAACGGCTGACGTAGCAAAAACACTTTCCTGTTGTATCCCCTATTCATTTATCATGCATAGGTATTAAGGATACCAAAAGCGTTAGACAAAAGGGGTTCCTTCCCACTACATATCATTGTAATATTCTCTACCATTTGCTATCAAGGAAGGAAAATAGGTAACAATGGGATAAGCTTGGATTATGATTATATGGATTAGAACGCGACTTCATCAATGTTTCCTATAAAGTCACTATATGACGTTCATTCAGATTCAGATCCTTGGCTTAGAAGGCGAAAATGCGAATTTGCTTTCGATAAAAAGAATGAAAAGAACTCTCTCTGCAGAGGTGACCATAGAACATTATAATTGTAATGTAAAGGTGATGTGGGGGAGATTACAGCGTTACACGACGCGACTTACATGGCAGCCTTACAAGCTCTTATTATATGGGTTTAATCTGATCCGCTTTCTGGATTAGAGAGACTATTTAGTACATTTGCTATTTGTAGCATGTGTAGTAGTAATAGAGAACAATAAGAGCAATAGTCGCGCTCCTTTACTTCCCATATTATCAGGTATGAATATTAAACGCGGAACTCTGCTTGTGGAAATTATGCTGTTTTGGTTATACAAAGTCTATGGGTCAGTTTATAAGATCGTGCTGACAGTGACAGAGAATGAATCTAGTCTAGATATTTAGAGTGTGAGTGTGCATTAAGATGGGATGAGATGCTTGTATTGCATGATATGAAACCAATTTATAGCGCAAGCAAGGGATGCAATGGTGCGTTTCAAACTGTTATATCCTTTTAGTTTGCAAAACTAAGCTCGTTACATGAAGTGTTTAATCGTCGTATTATATCGTTAGAGAAATAGTGAAAAGTTTTTATGTCAGTAGGGGATGCAGTTCTGTGAGTGTTGTATATGTTGTAATTTGTAACATTTACATTGTACAGTATAAAGAAATGATTATGGGAAGGAATTCACAGGCTCACACGCATAAACATTATGCTAAATGGATTGGGCCAATTAAAGTGCTTTTATGTGCAGGATGACGATATTCATGGAGGAGCAGTTTAGGCTTTAGATTTGCAGTGAAATGTCGGCACACTATAAGGTCAATGTTGGTGAGGTTAGAAGGTGATTCACTTTGGGAAGAATATAATCTGAGTGTGAGAAGTTTTGGTATAATTTAGACTATCAGTAGTAGCGTCGGTGGTGATACTTAAGTAATTAATCAGGTATTTTGTTGTAATGAATTGAATTATAATAGGGGATGGCTGAGATGAATGAAAATACTAAAGCTTACTTTTGCTCATTTAGTTTTTGTTTTGGGAAATGATACTCTTTTAATGCGAATATAAAAATGCAATATTTTATCCAAATTATTCGATACAGATTGCCCGGGTTGTCAAAATGTTTTCCCAGGGTTGCATGCAAGTAGCAATTTCGGCCATGAACTTTCAGCTTAAATCATAACCTTACATTACGTTAGCGTGATGCATTAAATTAAATATTATTTTATAACTAACCTGCTTGGAAGCTGTTGCTATTTCGAGCTTTTACTGGCTTCTCAGTTTGTACACTGCAGCATCCCATGGAACTTCTTTAAGGATAAAAGTCAAACGTTTTGAATATATACTTATTCTCGTGTATTTCATTCAATGGATTTTAAAATTGAATTTTTAAGGATATGCCGCAAAGCTGATTACTTGCACATAATGCAATAGCACTACTTCAGCTGGTATATACCTATTTCGAAAGTATGGATAGTGAACGGCTAACAATTTTTAAACTATAAACTGGCTGTATAGGTGTAGCTTTCTGAGAACTGATCACGCAGCAGACCACCTTGCAGAGGATGAGGACTGCATTGGAAAATTTAAAGCGACAACACAGTACAATACTTACGTACGGTATTTCAGAAATCAACAACTTTGGTTCACAATCTTGTTGTATTTGAGTCGTCTGCTTAAATTCAATCGCAATGTAATGCCTCTGCAATGTAAAAGCGAGACTATATGTTAGCACAACATCGAGTCGTTCCGAACATTGTCTGTTTCTTCTCCGGAGGAATTGAGAAAGGGCGAAAGAAATGTGAAGATGCAAGATTGGGATTTTATGTTACGCAATGCATGATATGAATTCGGTATCGTACAATAAAACGCCATATACTCGCGTGTGGAACAATTTTCATTTTCCCAATTTCCACCTACGATATTACCTGAAGGAAAATTCACTCCTTCAAAGCTTTTGTGTAAATTAGCAAATTATTGGTAAAAACATCAACACATTTTTAAAAATAAGAATGTGGAATTTTTTTTATTGAGACTGAGATTCCATCAAAAAAGTTACAAACCACACTATTATATTATTTCACAGTCACATATTTATTAACGTTTACCTTTGAGTATCAAAATCAACTACTTGAAACAAACTAAAACTGTATTTTATTGTACAAACAATGTAAAGACACTTTCAGCACACTTGGTTTTGCGTAATTGTAAAGCATTGGGTTGGTTTATCTAGGATTACAAAATTGTTTAGAAGTCAGTCGAAAACAACAAAACATAATAAAACCTGAAAAAACTCATTAACGAAATCATTTTTGGTTAGCTATTGCACAGCACAAGGTTCCACTTTTCCCCCGAGCATATCCGTATACAGATCGTTGACTTGGTCTCTTATGAAGCAAATGTTTTGTCTCAGATCTTGAATTTTCTTGATTCTATCAAGAACCCATTCCATATCCCCTAAGGAGAACTCTTCACAAGTGGATGTTCCACTGGAAGCAAGGTATTTCGCAACCAAACTAGTTTCACCTGAACGATTCAACAGATCTGATTCTTCTGTTTGGAGATTCTGTAAATGCATTTCAAGCTCATCGCTTAAACCCAAGAGAGAAGAAACTGGAGGCTCTTCCCCTTTCACTATGCTCTCCCCCAAATGTACCAATTTCCTAACGTCATTTACACATAAATCGATTTCTGTCACAAGTCGTATTATACTGGAGAATTGGGTGTCACGTTGTTTAATGAAGTTTTCCCGATCTTGGAGCAAACTTTGTAATTGAGATTTTTCTTCAAGCAAGCAACATTTTTCCTGTTCTATGCTTTTCAACTTTTGACTTGTTTTTTCCATCGTGAGCTGGATAATCAAGAGTTCCTCTTGAAGTCTCTCTGTTTCACGCCCTTGGCTTGAGATTTTTTCTTGAAGTTCTCGTTTCTCTACTAAAGATTGATTCAATTTGTCTCTGAGAGAGGATATTAGCTTGGCACTTCTAAGAATTTGGGCCTTTTGAACGGTTATTAGCTCTTTGATAATCTTTTCATCTTGGAAGTCAATCGATCCATCGCTGTTTTGTAATATAGCTGTTTGAGCTTCTTCAAGAGGGCGAATTTCTTCTAGTCTGTGAAATATAGAAAGATAAAAGGGTTATTTTTAAATTTAAGCCCATACCAGACTACACATTACTTCCAAAGTATAAATCCAATCAATTTAATTTACCTGTCAATTTGCTGCTCGATCAAATTATTTTTCTGTATTAGTTCCTTCTCCAGTTCCACAACTTGACATTCCAACCCATGAACTTTCTGACTTAAAACGTGATTGTCTGATTCTAAACGTGCAACTGCATCAGTGGCTTCATCCAGTTCCTCTTGAGATGGCAAAGTATTAATGTACTCTTTAACATTTTCAATCATTCTTTCCGACTTTTCAACCCTAGTTTCCAACAGTAGAACCTCATTTTGCAGTCGCTGAACTTCCTTATCCTTCGTGTACAACTTTTCCAAAAGGATAACATCATCCCGCTTTTTGTCCATGTCCATAATCCCAATTTCTTTTCGAAGATTTTGATTCTCCAGTTCTGAAGCTGCCAATAGTCCCTCCAAATCGTTCATTCTTTCTATCAAGCCATGCTGCGTGTGTAACGATTGTAGCTCGGAAACAGGAACCAAAGTGTGATTCAAAGAAGGGCTCAGAGTAGAGTTAACAAATAAATGTTCCAACTGACTTATTCGATAGCGGAGATCATGCAAATCATTTGCAGGCTTAGGTGTCTCCGCCATGGTTGTATTTTTTTTGTAAAACTTGTAAAAGCATCCGTCCAAGTAGTGAAAACAATTTTTTAAAAGTACATTTTCTTACAAGAATGATGAATATTAATAGCTGTCATGTATTTAAAGCTAAAGTATTTTGTATCATGTCACTGAAAAATATCATTATTTGATATAAATATGCTTTTTCAGCTGACATAATGAGTACTGAAAAATCTTTACCAACATTCACATTTTCTTCTGTAGCTCAATACTTACTTACACAACACAATGATTATGACAACAAGCTACATACACAAAAAATATAAAATCCCAACAGAAAAAATGTGGAATAACTTCCCGCTTAGGCTTATGTATACAGTACAGACAGATAAACATTGTACTGGACGATGTATGTATCATCATCAACCAATCGAGGGTACTAAAAACAGGCATACTTTCATGCATATTCACTGTTCACCCTTTCAACGATTCATCTTGGAAATGAGGGGAAATGAAAGGTGGAGGAGGCTACGAGAAAAGAGGAGGAATGACCATTTAAAATGACATTTTTAAACTGCAATTTTGAATTGCATATAAATTTTAAGAATATATGACATTCCTATATAATAAGGACGTGACACTCGTGGTCGTCGTATTCATGCGTTCATGCATAACTGAAGTCGAGTGAGATCCTTTTATATTGCAAAATTGTTTAATCACCGATATTTATTGCATCACAAGTAATCATGTCTGCTACTCTTAGCATCAATTATTTAGCATCAGATAAAACAACCCGACCAAATATTATTTGACAATAAGTTGTTTTCCATGTTGGCGTACATGGATCAAAGGGAACACAAAGATAAATAGGTGTGTGCAGAAATTGTAAACGCTTCGAACTATATCTCAAATAACACCCACTACACATTCGATAAATCAATGCAATGTGCAAGTCATGCATTTCTCAAGTACTTCCAATTTTCCTTTGGAACATGGAAGTACGTCAATATAAAGAACGAATATTTTTAACGCTGCTAATTGCTATAAAGTCGGCTTTATGAGTAGGTTAGACTTGATGTTTTATGAATGTTACAGAAGAAAACTCTAAAGTTGAACTTCCCTGCTACGTTAAATACCTAGACGCATACGTTCATGCATTCTGAATTGCGCAGATTCTGTTACAAAAAACTGATAACATCTTATCACAGGGAGATCCCGTTATTTTTGGACACGCCGTACAGGTCAAAATTCAAATGGGGGCTCGCACGTTGTAGAGCTGCTCACATGAAATGAATTTTCATGAGTGGTTAATAAATTCATGTCAATTTGTTTGCTAAAATGCGCAAAAATTGCCAAAGCATGTAATTGAGATTGATAATAAATTAATCTTGTCTAATCATAATTATATGTTTTCATTTGCAAACATCCTTTCCATTGTAGTTCTGTTTGGTGATAAGGTAATTGCTGGAAAATGACAACATTCTCAGATATAAATCATTTGCCATGAAACCTTCGAATTTAGTCGATCGGACGTAACCTTGAAAGGAAGATCAGAAAATCACGCGTGCCATATTTGCAATGAAGATCGCTACTGTTGTCATTGCTTGTTTGATTGGACTTGGTAAAAAACTATGCAACTTTCTATTTCGAATACTGAGTAAAAAAATTAACTGTCTGTGTTTTTGGAAATTGTTTAGCTTCGGCAAGTATCATTCAAGACAAGGTTCTCGATGAAAGAGAGGTATAAAATATTTTTTCGGTGATTTTATTAAAACCGCAGACTTGTTCTTATTTAGATTTTAACTCGTGTATTGAAAATATACAGGTATGCTACGACAAATACGGTTGCTTCAGCACGGATGCTCCATGGACATCCCTTATTCGTCCATTATCTTCCCTTCCTAAACCCCCCTATGAAGTTGGAACCCGTTTCCTTCTTTTTACTCGAGGAAATGAAGAAACCGAACAAATTGGATATGAACTGATGCCTGACAAAGATGCTATCCTGGAGTTCTCTGACTTTAAGGCTTCCAGAAAGACCATTTTCCTTATCCACGGGTTCACTGACAACCACAAGGCTGAGTGGGTGTGGAACACGAAGAACCTTGTTCTTGAACGGGTAAAGAGATAAAATTCTTACAGTAGGAAAGGTAAAGTAAGTTCTGCAAAGTAAGTTTATTACGTTGTTTCGTTTATGCAGGAAGATGTCAACATCATTTCTGTCGATTGGGCACCTGGAGCAAAGGCACCGTATCTTCAAGCCACGTCTAACGCTCGACTTGTCGGAGCACAAATTGCTCGCATGATTTCTTACTTGGAACAGAAGGGATCACTGAAAATTGAGGATGTGCATGTCATTTCTCACTCTTTGGGAGGTCATGTAAGTATTATAAGTGGAAAAGTATAAGGAAATTCACACTAACAATGCTATAGTACTTGATGCTAACAAGCTGAAACATGTGACGACAGAGTATAACGCAATAACAGATTTACTATCAACTATACTATCTATCTAATCAATGTTATCGATGTTAGGTTGCTGGATATGCTGGAGACAGACTTTTGGGACGCCTTCCTAGAATTACTGGTAGGTACTTTTAGACGCTTACGAACAACAAATTTTGCATAGGCTTGCTAATATCGCTTGCGTTTTACTATTTATGTAGCTATTGACCCTATGGACCCTTACTTTGGAGGAACCGACCCAATTGTCCGTTTGGACACAGCAGATGCCAAATTTGTAGAAGTTATTCATTCCAACTCTGACAGTGCTCTTAATCTTGGTCTTGGTATTGCTGGAGCTATTGGACACGTCGACATCTACCCAGTAAGTAACTTTTTGATGGAACCTTTTTTACAGTTAGGAACAAGACTATAATAAACCCTTAATTACAATTGCAGAATGGAGGAAAGAAACAACCAGGATGTCACGATACTTTGGGAAATCTTATCATTTCTATCATTGATTTGATCACTCTCAATTTCGAAGGAGCCATCTCTACCTGGGCTTGCAGTCACGTTCGTGCTGCTCATTTCTATGCCGAATCCATCGCTGACACTAACACTTGTGCATTCGCTTCATATTCCTGCGCTGATTACGCCACATTCCAAAAGTAAGTGTCATTTTCCTAAACATATATTTGTATATTCCTGGAGCAATGTATTCATTAACTTAATATTTATCGTAATAGGGGAAGCTGCTACAACGCTTGCAGTGAACCAGGTAAATGCACCACCCTTGGTTTTAATTCCAAGAATCACCAAGCCTCTGGAACCTATTATCTTCATACTGGAGATGGAACAAGCAACCAAACTTATTGCAGTAAGTGCTTTCTAAAGTGCATTAAATTATTTAGGCACGTCATTACCCGTAATCATTTAATAATTGCTCTAATTTTATTTGCAGAACAAATCGTTCAATTGCAAGTTCCTGTCAGCTTGAGCCAAGCGCAAACGCAAGGTTCATTAACTCTCACCTTCCGTGGTCCTGACGGTTCTCTGTCCGATCATTTCACCCTCGTTGACGAGTAAGAATCAAATTCAATAAGTTGAACACTTGAAATTTATCTACTGATAAACATGACACGACATAAACAAGATATTTTCATTAACCAAACTAACCACCCACTTGATTTTGTCAATCACAGTGCCAAAATTTCTCCTGGCCAGCTTCTCAGCTTGTGGGTTGAAGTTCCAAACTACATTCTTCACACTCCAGAGGAAAGAAATAATTTAGTCCTTAAATACACTCGTGGTGGTCTTCTTCCAGGAAATCAAGCCAAAACTTTGGCTTTAGATTCTGTTAACCTTCTCGTCGTAAAGGCTGACCTTACCACCACCACGTAAGTTCAGTAAATTTTTATTTTTCTATGCGGCCATCAATATCTTCATACCTTGCTTATCTTGAAATTATCTGATTACAGAACCCTCTACAACGGCGTCACTCTCAATTACGGAACTGACACACAAATCTCGTAATTGAACTATCTATCTGTTTTTGTAATTAAAATTTAACTTGTAAATGTACATTACATATTCGTTATCGGTCTTTACTATTTTAAAAATCCATTTCCTTGTACTATTCGCTCCAATAAAACTGTAAAATTTAAATACCAGAAGCATTTTAATTAAGTCTCAGCAATCGCATTCTATCATAAAGTCATATTAATTAAAACATGCAGTAAATGCAATTAATTAAACCTTTGTTCTTCCTGAGATTGATGCATCGCCTTGCCCCACACAACACTTCTTCTAAGCTCCAATGACCACAATGGTGGGAGTATGAAACTGAAGTATCTGACAACTTGTGTTAGGTGAAATCACAAGAAAAGTAGACCAATCTTATGTATAAGAAATCGAAAACAAACTAAATAAATATTTCGTAAAATTTCCTACAATCAATCAAATCACATTTTACTAACATTTATGGCTATAATTATTCCCTACATTTTAAAATGGGATTGCAGCTGCTCCACATAAAGCTGAATTCATCAAGTTCCTCATCTTCAAGATTCGGGATAGCTCGTCGCTTTCACTTTATGTAGCTAACATCTGCCTGTTGCCAGCTGTATGTCATATGTTATGTGGCACCAATATGATGAGTATACTTTCCACTTATTGTATGAACAAATTATTAAAAATTAAAAATTTATAATTTTAGATTTAATCTTGAGATGCTTATTGATTCCAAAGGTGGAAGAGTTTAGTTGCAGTTTTCAGTAGCTAAACGATCAAGTCTTACACGTGTTGAGGAAATGAAGTATGAAGAAAAACAAGATATTATGTTGAATGTTAACGTGTAAGTACCTTTAATTGTGAATAGAGTAGTATTGCTACATTGCTCATACAATGTAGAGTTAAAGATGAGGCATAAATATCTCTGTTTGGTAGCTAATTACAGAAAGGATTCTCCTACTGAAGCAGTCACAAATTGATGTATTCAGAGAAAACGTTAAGCAGTTAGAGTTGACGATACTATCTGGTTCCTGAAACCTGAAGAAGAGGAAGTATAATTTGAATTACAATCAAAATGGATCCAGCCGTTGTGTTAATATTCCTTTCTGGAGTAATGCTAATTGGCAGCTTTCTAGCTGGAGCTATCCCAATTATCACGCACATGTCTGAAGAGAAAATCCACTTACTATCGGTATTAGGTGCAGGGCTGTTAGTTGGAACCGCGCTAAGTGTTATCATTCCGGAAGGGATACATACTCTCTACCTTACACAGGTCCAGCAACACCCTGAACCTCACGTTGCTCCAAGTGTTTCATCGGAACAAGCACAAGTTGTATTACATCAAAATGGAGGATATTCTCCTCCCTCAGTCGTTCTGCCGACCCGTGAGCACCAGCACAGTGAGCAAAGTGCCCATGGTGGAGACCCCTTTGCGTCCGTAGGACTCGCCCTAATTCTTGGATTTGTTTTCATGCTGCTTGTAGATCAGTGCAGTAGGGTAGGAACAAGAGACATTGAGTCGTCGACGTACTCACATGTTACAAAAGACTCTCAAAATGGGTTCAGTCGGAAAGAGCTAATTTCTTTAATTTTCGGAATTATGCTTCCCACATTACTTACGTCTGGACACCACCATTAAGAAATTTGGGATGATGCGCAGAATTTTGTAAACACTTAACTACTTTATTTCAAAACGACAAAGCCGAAGATTGTTGCAAAGGTGTGTTGCAGCTAAATCTGTGTAAAATATTTACAAGTGGTCCTGCATCGATTGAATCATGAGGTGCGGACGCGGAGGTTGACGTGTCCATCTGGATTGGATGTCTTTACAAAATAGTAAATCTTAAGTTATGTGTGGCTTTCCAACCAGCAAAAATTGTTCGTGTACAGTACAATGCATTGCTCCTGACAATACATCTTTTTTTATAAGATCAATCACTCTCTATTTACTACAACCGAAACATCTCCAAACGATTGAAAAAGTCCCTTTGTGAAACCTGATACAATGCAATAGTATGGGAAGCGAGCGAGTAAATACCATACAGTTGTAATGTAATTCCTTAAACCAAAATCATTATTCATCATTATTGTAAGACTGTGATATATAAAATACATGTATAGTAAGTATACATAATATTTCTGTATTGTTCCGTCATGTCGTCTGTTATGTCATCCTGATATTTTGAATGTAAGGAAGCGAAAAATAAAAAGAACGTGACATTTTATTTGCAATTCTTCCTATGTATGGTTTTTGTTTTAAAGTAAAACGTTTATTTTACTGGTGTTTTCCGGTATCACTTAAAGTCGTAAATGATATCCACCGATTGCACTCGTAATAATTTTAACTCGTTTTTTGTAATTAAAATCACAAGATATGAAAATGAAACCAATGTGATTTCTCAGTATGTTCGCTGTCACTTTAATAAAGTTGAAAAATTCCAGAGATCTTACTAAACTAGTAATTTTTAAATTCTTTAGGCGAAATCTTTTAGTACATTCATAATTTATAGTATACGTGTAGATATTAAATATATACTTTAAAAATCACAAATTCAAAACACACGCCTGTCCATCATAACATGTCTGATTATAGTAGCTTGAGTTTCGTTAACTTTCCTCAATAAATAATTGTTTCTAACTACACGGCACATTCGATTCCGCTCAACGGAATTTTGCGCAGTACAAACTTTCCCTAAATGTAGTAACAAGGCTGTAACGTCTTCGACAAGAGGGGGAAAAGCTATACACAGTCTTTCCAGAGCAGATAATGCTGGTATGAAAACTTCAGCTCTTTCTTCTGATACCAAACCTAAAAATACAAATAAATGTATTAGAATAACAATATCAATACTCATCTATGTTAAGACTTCATAGGTATTCATTGAAAAAGTCAATTTAACGAATTTATTTACCTGAAACCATTTGGCTCATGAAATTGACAGCTATGCGAGCACTATTTAGAGATTTTGGAAGGGCATACTGAACCGATAAATGAGAAATTAACTGGATGGCAAAAACTTGTTTCTCAATTTGAGGCTGTCCAAGGAGTTCAGGTATATAATCAAGACAAATATGCATGGATGGGATTCCTCTCACAGTTATAGGGAGTAGCTCCAATGGATAGCCCTAAAGAACAAGAATTTTGGAACTTACACTAAGTTTGATTCGTTTTACAAACAGAATTCTTGCTGCAATTTCAAATGCTGAACTTATATCTACCTGAAAATGAACTAGCTTTGCCAGCATTGGATCTGAAATGAACATTTGATGAAGAAACGAACATATTAAGCTCTGTACTTCTTTAATTGTCAAAGCGCAAGCTAATCCCTCCTTTTCCGTTGGACTAGGAAGACAAGCTTCAAGCAAAATTTGAACGGCTGCGCTATCTTGCAATGCAACTAGCGCATTTTTCATTTCTTCCTTCTCCAAATCTGTCTGTACAACAGCACCTGGAGGAGCCGGTGACAGGTTTTCCTGCGGGAAAAAACATTTAATTTTTTTAAATCAGATCTCAAGATCCGATTAATTTATAAGCAATTTTTTAAAAATTAAAATTACCATGAGGTGCTTCGTCAAAAAATACTTTGACGCAGCTAACGTTGCAGCTAATATATGCAAAAGAATGTTCAACACAGGTGGACATCTGTAAACTTGCGGGTCACAGCGTAATATTTGCAACGGGTCCAATGTCAACTCATCTGCCGTAAGATTTAGAGAACCGTCAGGAAGCAAAGCGTTGCTAGTCATTTCCCACAAATGCCTGGGGTAAACGTTGTTAAGCTGATACCAGACATCCTTATATAAATCTGAAAAAGTTTTGAGTACATAAATTTAAAAATTCTTTCTGTAATACATTTACATTTCATGAAAGGCTTATACTACACATCTACTAACCTTGAACTTTGCGAGGTACAGAAGAATGAAGAATTTTGCGAATCTGAGATACTATTTCTTTAGCATGAAACCACACGCTGTGAGGTGAAAGGTTTTTGCAAGTCGCCAATAATTTTATCGCGTCAACTGGTTGATCCGATATTACAGCAAATGCTAGATCACAATCACAATACATCTCATTGATAAGAAGGTATCCTATATATTATTGCACGAGTCTGTGTGTGTGTGTGTGAGTGTGTGTGTCCGTCTG
>JAHZNA010003294.1:0-11263 GCA_027743935.1 Sinodicranocentrus sp. ZH6
CAGAAACTTCATCCAAAAGACGCCTTTCCTTGTAATTACTGTACCCAATCTTTCAGGAGAGACCAGGATAGAAAGATGCATAGCATGATAATGCATGGATTTCAGTTCTTCGAAAACCTTATCCCGTCTGGAACCACAGAAGAAGAATATAAAGCTGCCCTAAAGATGATGCTTTCGAAGAGGAACAAGTTTGAGGAAAATGGGTGCAGCTGGTTTGGGTGTCCAGATTGTGAAGACAAAACATTTAATAATATGGGTGAACTCAAGAGACACGTGGTTCATGTACATATTAAGAATGTAATTGACGTTTTGTGGAAGTGAAAATGCGTTTTTGAAGTACTTTTTTGTTATTTAATAAAGCGTTTAAAAATCCAAATGAATATTTTTTTGTTTTTAGTATTGGGAGAAGTTTAGAAGTTTGAAGAAGTTTTCGTTTAGTTTTACGAACTTTTTATCAATGTTTATGTAACAATGTTAGCTTTTCAATCTCGCAATTTGCGATTCATTCATATGTGATGTTTGGTGGGGGGGAGATGAAGAATAAATATGAGGAGAAGGCTTTTGGATAGGTTTGAGAAATTTCCCACTTGAGTTATACTTCCCATCCCAGTGGGAAAAAGGTATTTCCCATTTAAGTGTCCAAAACGTCCAAAAGTGCCCAAAAGTATATTCAACATTGGGATTACTAATACCATTGAGTTGATATCATTTAGCCCGGCATAATGCACACTTTCCATACATGTGCAATGCAAAATCGATCAATTAAACTTGGTACATCGTTCTTGAAACAGTCTTGTCATCATTTACATCAATCAATACTTTTTAACCGTTCTAAACAATTTTTGTGACTTTTTCTGTTATTTTGACACTTTTCATTTGTTTTGAATGTTTTAAAGTATGTGGAGCGATTCTATTGCCTTCAACTGTGTAGAATGATATATGTAAATTCTTGCATTGTGGTAAATCTTTGTTTTACAAATAACTCACTCCAGATAACAATTGAAACATTAATGCTCAATCTCCTGTACGGATTTATATAGGATACACATGTTTCTATTTGTCAATGAAAACTATTGTTTGCACTCTTCTACTTATGTGTATTTTTGATACCATGTTTACTGTTTAACAGGAGCTTGTATTGCCTCTTAATGTTTTGATATAAATACTGGCACTGACCTGATAATATAAGGCACTAACACAATCAGTTCCATTGTTTAGGTTGATTGTATATTCCAAAACTGAGTTAGTTGGATGGATCTGTTGACACAGACGGTTCCAATTCTGTCTCCTGTCATGACTTTATAAACAAGCAAGTGCGCAGATAAAAAGCGTAAACAATAACACTCAATGCTTTTGATTAAAGCGATCAATGGTTTCTCATTACGCCCCTATATCTACTTTCCGACACTTTTGGTCAGGATTGACTTTTTCCTATGTACCCTTTTGGGCTTTTGGACGGTATTTACCGGTATTATACGTATAATACCGCATCGACTTTTGAACACCTTCTCAACTCTACTTTTGGATTGGAGTGAAATTAATTTTAAAAAATTATGTATACTAATAGTGTTCTGTGTTGTCTTTTTTTAGCGAAAACACGTCAATATAGCGAATTATATATAGTTACATCCCATCAAGAATAAAAATATCATAACATTTTTAACTACCATGATAAAGGAATGAGTCTACTACATGAATGAATCATTCCGTTAACTATTGACAATGAAGAATCCGTCATTACCAAAATAATTTAATAGAACAATTTAATAGGATACTTTATTTGTAACAATGATAATTATAGTTAGCGTCTCATTTCGTTCTTGAGTGTCAAGTTCTCAACATTTTTGTATCCTCTAGTTTTGTAACCAGTTCGAGCTAAGCAAGTTTTATACATCAGATTATCCCTAACCATGCAACTTGTCAACGACATTGGGAGTAAGTGAAACAACAAAAGTATTTGGTAATTGTATTATTAATATGAACCAAAAATGATCATCAATGTTATAATTTTAGGCTGCAAGAGAAGATCGAGAGGAGGAACCAGCATTCAAAGATGATACTGCAATTCAAATAAATTCAAAGGCAGGAAATGAGAAAAAAACCGCAAGCGAGGAGGAAATCGAGAAATATTCTAAATTCGATAGAAAGGAGAAATCTGGAGCAGCAGCAGGATACGAAAAGTCCATCAACAAAGAAAAATTTGATAAGCAATCTGATGAAAACGACGACCTACGACGCAGGAAGCCCGATCAAGAAGAGAAATATTCAAAATTCGATAGAAAGGTGAAATTTGGAGCATCAGCAGGATACGAAAAGTCCATCACTAAAGAAAAATTCGATAAGCAATCTGATGAAAACGACGACCTCCGACGCAGGAAGCCCGAACAAGGAGAGAAACACGAGAAATATTCAAAATTCGATAGAAAGGTGAAATTTGGAGCAGCAGCAGGATACGAAAAGTCCATCACTAAAGAAAAAGACGATAAGCAATCTGATGAAAACGACGACCTCCGACGCAGGAAGCCCGATCAAGAAGAGAAACACGAGAAATATTCGAAATACAGTAAAGACAAGAAGTTTGGAGCATCAGCAGGATACGAAAAGTCCGTCACTAAAGAGAAATTCGAATCTGACAAGGAGTCAGATTCAGACCCGAAAGCTGATAAACGTGGTGACTTCAGGAAATATTCTAAATTCAATAAAGACGAAAAATTAGGAGCAGCAGCGGGATACGAAAAGTCTGTCTCTGCAGAGAAATTCGAATCTGACAAGGCGTCAGATTCGGACCCGAAAGCTGATAAGCGTGGTGACTTCAGGAAATATTTTAAATTCAACAAAGACGGAAAAGGAGGAGCGGGATACGAAAGGTCTGTCTCTGCAGAGAAATTCGAATCTGACAAGGCGTCAGATTCAGACCCGAAAACTGATAAGCGTGGTGACTTCAGGAAATATTTTAAATTCAACAAAGACGGGAAAGGAGGAGCAGCAGCGGGATACGAAAAGTCTGTCTCTGCAGAGAAATTCGAATCCGACAAGACGTCAGATTCAGACCCGAAAGCTGATAAGCGTGGTAGTGGTGACTTCAGGAAATATTCTAAATTCAATAAAACCGTAAAATTAGGAGCAACAATGGATTACAAGGAATCCACCAGGAATAATTAGGTAAAGACTCCTTTTCAAGGAAAAAGAGGAACTGTCGATCAGTAATTATACAAGTTAATCAAAAAACGAGTAACATTTAAAAAATACTATAATTTGTGGATCTGGCTTACAGTATAAAATTGTACACAGTGACATATTTTGTGCAATAAAATTTTGAATAAAAGTCTGCCGAGATAATTCGCAAGCATTGAAACTGTCAGATATTTCCCCTAAATGCCATTCCTTTAACTACTCAAGTTGAAGCAACACCAATACGTAACAATACGATTATTTTCCATAATCCACGAAATTTAAACACTTCTCCTTCTGAATATAAATGAACTGTACAGGTATTTTGACGAAAATCAATCTTTAGCTCGCCAGCTCAAAGCTTAAATCAGAGAGAAGCTGATTCACCTTCTGATTAAACTCTGCAATCTGCATATGAGAAAGGACATCGCCTTGTCATAAAAAGACCTGAATTCACACAAGACAAGATGTGATTGATGCATTCAACAAGCTATGATTTTTGTCTCTCCTTTTCTGCTAAATCCCAAATACATGAAACCCAGTGTAAGGGAATGACCTTGCACTTATCTCTTTTACAGAAAAAACTAGGTCGTCTTCTTCATCTCCAGTCGCCAGCTACTGGATATGGGTTAGTTGGTTAGAAGTTAGTACTTTTAATTGTATCTATTGATCCCATTTCCCTTCACATCTCCTGACAATGCCTATTCACACAAAACTGGAGACAGCCGGACGAAAGATGCGAAAGTATAAAATGAAGCTGGCACACATTTGTAATTACCCCCCCTCCCTCCCCTCTCCAGAAAACATGTAACAAGGTACATGATGCAGACTTCCAATGTTTACCAGACTCCACACTCCAGCCAGACTCTCAAATCCCATATCATCAGAGGTGAGACTGCCACTGTGAGCTGAGTTTGCAGATATAACATCAATATGTGAGTGATGTGAAGCTAGTTCTCCAGCTCATTTCTTGCTGTCATTCATGGCACAAGGTCATTCATAGTTTAAGCTAAACTCGTACAAGTGGGATTTTTGCCAATGAGCTCTACCAAGCGAAATGAAAAAGCTAATTCACATGGCCAGCAGGCATATCATGGAACTTTACGGTGGTAAGATACCTCCCGAGTTACTAAAGATGCTCTGAAGGCAACAGCTGCGATTCTCGCTGAATACCAGAAAGTTTACAAGCCTAGAAGTCTAGGTTGTCCTTATTGTCCTCAACTTTTCTCTGTTTTTCTAAGTCTCAAAAATCCCATTCAAGCTCAACTCTTTGAAAGGATACTCTTCGCTCTAAAAAATCCTATAAACACTCTTCATTGCAGCCGGTGGAGCACCTTGAACATAAATTTGGAACATTGAGGGCTGTCTCAGATCCTAAGTTGGTCAAATCTTATAAGTGTTCCATTTGCCAAAAACAGCTCACTGTTTATTCCACACCTTCCAGAATCACAAAAGACATTGTCATATTGGCACAATTAGTGGGATTAGAATGTTAAGGAGAAGACGGTTCTTTCCCGTGCACCCTGGAGGATGAGGTTGCTTCAGATAACAGCATTAAAGAAATCCAGGGTAATCTTGTGAATGAGGCTTTTTCAAAGAATACAATTCTACAACAACAGGATCAGGATAGCAATTCCGGAGAGACCAGGATAGAAAAAAGCATAGCTGGTAATGCATGAATTTCAGTTCTTCGAAAACCTTCTCCCGTCTGGAACCACAAAAGAAGAATATAAAGCTGCCCATAATAAAATAGAAGACAAAGGTTTCAGATTATCCTTAACCATGCAACTAATTTTTTGACATCAACTTGTCATAATAAGACCTGAATCACACTAAATGTGATTGATGCATTCAACAAGCTATGATTTTTGTTTCTCCTTTTCTGCTACATCCCAAATACATGAATGAAACCCAACATCAACTTGTCATAATAAGACCTGAATCACACTAAATGTGATTGATGCATTCAACAAGCTATGATTTTTGTTTCTCCTTTTCTGCTACATCCCAAATACATGAATGAAGCCCAGTGCAAGGGAATGACCTTGAACTTATCTCTTCTACAGAAAAAACTAGGTCGTCTTCTTCATCTCTAGTCGCCAGCTACTGAATATGGGTTAGTTGGCTAGTATAGTAGTTGTAGTGGTACGTGCATGCATCTATAGAGATCCCATTTCACTTCACATTTCCACGCCATAGGCAATACCTATGCATGCGCACAAAACTGGAGATAGCCGAAGAAAAATCCGAATCCGAAGGCTGAATTGAAGCTGGCATATATATGGTACATGTAATTACTTCCCCTCTCCAGAAAACATGGTAAAGGTACATGCATGATACTTCCAATCCAATGTTTACCAGACTCCAGATTCCAGACAGACTCTCAAATCCTACATCATAAGAAGCGAGAAAATCAATATATGTGATGTGAAGCTAAAGCTAGTTCTCTCTCCTTCTCCAGCTCATTTCTTCCGTCATCCAGCAAACGTTCATTTACACGAGATGTGTGTGCAATATTGAGGTATCATATCTTCTCACTGGTGGCCACTGGCAGAAATATATTTTGCAAGATCCCAATCCTTATATTCTATACTCAATAGTACATACTTCTCGAGAGAGAGAAAACTTGATCGAACGAGTAATAAATCTGAACAAATTCACTGTAAATGAACTTCTCGCTGACAACGGATCTTCACAAGTATGTACCTTACCCGTACTTGCATTTCCACGCGTATAAATATAATTAGAGGATGGAGTTGGGTGCTTATAGTTGAAAAATGTACTTAGTTCAATGCAGATTTCACTAAAAGCCCCACCTTTAGCTAGAGATTAGATAAGTCAAGTTTACTGGAATGACTTGAGCCAATAATTAAAGTGACCAAGGGAATAATTAACAATGTTGGGAATAAATGACAAAGCAGAAGACGAACTACTGCTGGAAATAGCTGGTCCTTCCTGTATTCGTGTGTGTGGTGATGGTGAAAGTGCATCTGATGCAACTGAAGACAAAACATTGTCCATTCGACGCAAGTATTTCGTGTCCAAGTTTAAAGAGAGGTTGGAGCTAAAATGGAAAAACTACTATTACGAATCCATCGGCGACTCAAGCAAGGCTGGAGACACTGCTGGAATCCTTATGAGTGCGATTAACGAATTTCGAATGATTCCCAGCGGCGGAAGAATGCTAGCAGTTACAATGCAAAAGGGGATCGCTTTAGTGGGCGAAGATGTGCATAAAAAGAAGGCTGAAATTGTGACCGGAAGATTGGAAGACATTGAAAAGGAAGATATACTCAAAATCATTGTGGGCTCAGGAGTCAACATATTTTTTGCGCTGGAAAGTCAACTAATGAAAATCACCAAAGAAAATTATCCTGCCGGGTGGGAAGTTGCTTTTACGGTAATTGCTAAAGAGCTAGTGGCTCGAGCTAATGCGTACATCTTTTCAAATAGGGAGTTTATCTTGAGTGAAAAAAGCTTGTCAGAATGTGCGCTAAATTTTAACTATAAGAGGAGGTTGGAAAATTTTCAAAATATTTTTCCGGATTGGATCCTCCCCTCGGATTTTATTTTACGAAGGGTGCTCAAGAAAGTGGGAGTGTTCATTGAGGATGAGGAGGGCAATAGGAAATATTTTTGGAAGGGGGAAAAATACACAAAGGAGTATGGCTACAGAAGGCTATTCCCTGGGGAGGAGAAAAGTACTGAAAAATACTCAGAAACTGATCAGTTTCCGTCCTCATACAAGTACCTCATGCTAAAAGAAAGGTTATCTGAGTCAAAAGCAAGCCTTGTTGAGGTGATTAGAGAAAAGAGTAAATCCAATAAGGACAGATTAAAAGAAATCGAGGGAAAGTTTGAGCAGTTGGATATGATTCAAGAGGTGAAAGAGGTGCAAGTTAGAATGAGCAAAATCCTGGGTAAAAACTCGGAAATAACTCGGCTCCTTTGTTTTGCCAAGTTTGTGAATTTGCCTCAAGGCTTACTAAAGTTTTTGGAGGGCGGAGAAAGTTGTAACATTTGTGTGATATTTTCGCTAGACTGTGATGTGACCGCGGAAAGGTTAAAGGATGCTGGCGGGATGACAGTTTTAAATTGGAAAAATTGCAATATGGTTGAACTAACTGGGAAAATTCGCGCTGTTGCTTTCACTCACGTGGATAATGTGGAGGAGATGATGAAATCAGGATTGGAAAAGAAGAGAAAGCTCATAATTGTCACTAAAGGGAAGGAGAAAGTTGTTGAGAAGAAAGAAGATTTTGAGACTAAAGTAGTTTTTATTGAAGAGGATTTATCGTGGCAGGATCTGAGTAAAAATTATAAAAAAGAGTTGCTAAAGAGAAAGGTTCTTGTTCAAGGGCATGAGTTGACACTAACAGAATGGATCCAGGTGACCGGAAGTTACCAAAGTGAAAACAAAATTAGCGGCCAACTACTAATTGACTTGGTGAATAACAAGAGGCCACTGCTGTTCAAGAATACACTACCTGAAAAATTACACTACTATGTGAACCGAAGGCTCCGTTCGAGGAGGGTGCTATGCAAAAACAAAATATTTGGAGATGGCTCCAATGCCGTGTTTGCTTTCACCGGTCTGGAAAAGTACAAGTGGTCAGGGATGGTTGGAAATGGGAGGATTATGGACACTGCAAGAAATCAAATTAAGAAACAGAGCTTATCAGTGAGATATATTTTGCTCGAGTGTAAATCCGAGTTTGAGCTACTTTGCGAAAAAACGAAAGAACCAGTTCACTGGGTGCACAGGGACGGAAATGATATCTTCACTTGGGTGAAGTCAAGAGGAGAAATGAATGTGATCAGGGGAATGGTGGAGGATGATGGAAAGCAGGATGAATATTATGAGAAGGAGTTGATTCGGCTGATTCCGAAAACAGATTTAGTTCACGATAGTGAGCAACACGCTATAATTTCCGATACGGTAGGAACAGGAAAGTCTGTTTTGTTGGAGGAAATTGGCAGACAGATTTTGATAAAGAATCCAAAGTCTTTTGTGATTTTCGAAGAGCTGCCAAAATTCGTAAAATCAGTAAGCAAAAATTTTCCAAATGAAGAATCACCATCTGCAAATGTGCTCATTGAGCATTTAGCTAGTTCAATGATGACTTCAGGTTTTAGTGAAAGTTGCGTTCAATCCGCTCTCAAAGGTCAATCTGTAAAAGTTAGCTTGTTGCTGGATGCCTATGATGAGGTTCACTTGGAGGATGTTTCTCTTTGTAAAAAAATGCTAAAAGTTTTGCAACTTTCTCCGGGCAACAATATCCGTGTATTTATTACTTCCCGAGGGCACCTCCTTCACGAGCTGGAAAACATTTTTGAAGTGCTTGCCTGGAGCATTGTTCCATTCACGGAAAGCGACATGTCCACAAAATAAATCTTTCGACCCCAGAAACTGTCGACTATTTAACCTGTCGACCGTAATTTTTCGACTTTAAAGTCGTCGACATTGAAGTTTCGCCATTAAGACCGGCACCCGAAAGCGACATGTCCACCTTTTTCACTTCCTTTTGGCAACATGTTCCAGAGGAGAGGAAAGCTGAAGAGGGGGAAATGAAATTTCAAAGATTGGAAGTCTACACTAGAAACTTTATTACTGCTCTAAAAAGTAAATGGGATGAGAAGGAAAGAGCCATTGTGGGCATTCCTTTGTTGTGCTATTTAGTCGCAGAAGTTTTTCATAACGAGATTCTCAATGGTTGTAGTTGTAGCACAGGAGGACATTCTATACACTCGTTTGAACTCTTGGCCAAAATTGGGTCACTTACGAATCTCTATTCAAGGCTGGTAGAAAAGAGGATACGAGTCTTTAAAGAAAAATGTCCAGAAACATTACTGGACTCTGGAAGAATACACAAATGGCATGCAGCTCAAGCTTTCAGAGATTTATTTCCGGAAGTTGAATATAAAGGTTTAGTGGGGGAGGAAGAGGCAAGCCTACAGGAAATGGGGAAGATTGGGATTCTTGAGGAGAAAGGGGATGGCAGGATGTCTTTTGTTCATCAGTCTTTTGCAGAATATTTTGTGGCGAAAGCTCTCTCCGACATTTTTACCAGTGACCATCCCATTTCTCACAAGTTTAAAAGCAGTCTTGGCTCTTTGGTCAGAAGTCTTCTAAAACTTTCGAGTCCGGTGGATTTGAACAATATGAAAATTTACGATTTTGAAAAAAGGGAAATTCTATATCATTTGGAGGCTCTTCTCAAAAATAAGAAAATTGTTAGCCAAACATTGTTTGACGTGAATTGCACCAAGGAAAATTTGACTAAACTCTCCTTTTCCCTTGTGTATGCCAAACTTGCCAACATTTTTAAACTACTAGTTGACTCCAGATATTTTGAAGATGATGGACTCATTTTTAGCGAAGAATTGCTATTCTGCTCAGTGATGTATTCTTCTTTCGAAGTGGTGACAAAGGTGGGAGAACAATTTTCAAAGTTGAATGCCAAGTCATCTTTAGATCCCATTGGTTTACCCAAACGGTCAGGATCTTGCATGGAGGTGGAAAAACTGGGCCAAATTATCACGACCTAAAAATAATTCTATTTAGTCTAATAAATGCATACACCACTGGAGAGACGGAAATGAAAGAAAGGAATAATTTAGTTGATGATGCTCATCTTGAAAGAAATTCCTGAACCAGGGAAATTTCACCGGAAAGGGTGTTTAATGGTGGAAAGTTTTTCAAAGTTTTCAATATATCATTAAAATGTGCTTATATGGGCTTATTATAGTTAAAAAATTTAACTTATTGGAAAAGTTCTAGTCTGTACTATACAGGGTTTAAAATTACGATTGGTACCTGGATAAATTGTGCTTAAAAGTATTTTGGTGAATATTTTTTAAATGTGCTTTTAATTTAAAAATGGTGAATCACCATTGCACTCATTAAAATCTCATATTGCATTGTAAAAAGTGAAAGAAAGTTAATAAATCAGAGCTCACATCCAACATCATTATGCGGAGGGGAAAGCATTCCATACATGATTTAAACGACATGAAAGCATTTTTCTTTGTCACAACTTTCTCACAACAACTCACTTGTGCTTCATCTCAGCCTCAGCTCTGTCATCTGTCGGCTAAAATCTATTCCCGAGTTTCCGACCTTTTCTGTGATGTCTATTTTTACTTTATGCTCTATATCTAATGTAAGTAAGTTTTTTGCTAGAGAAAAATCGATTTTTCCGTACAACTTTTTCCGCATTTCCTCTGCACTTTCGCACTTTCACACACCCATCATCTTATTTCCACTTGATCCTCACAAGTATACAAAAGGATTGCATAATACAGTGCAAATGATGGTGTTTATATTTGCTCATCAATTAATCAAACTTGTAAGGATTTTTGCAAAGTGAAAAATATTTGATAACTTCCTCTCTTCATTCATTCCAAGTGTTTTCTCCTCGAGCAAAAAGAAAGCATAAAGGTGATAACATATGTTTTCAATAAAGTGGCTCATCATCAACAGTGATTTTTTTCAGTACAATTTTTAATAGCTAGAGAATTCAATAGTGACGCTCATTTACTCGTAATACATATGTTAGTAATTTAATCAATGGTAGATTAGCTTATTCAGTTGTTAAAAACTTGATTGGTGATTTGTTTACTTTTTTGAAAAATCATCATCAACAACTTTCCCTCTTTTGTATTCTTCCCCTTAAGAAAATATATTACTTGATGACTTTCAAACTCCATATGTGTAAATCAACGTGTTGTAAAAAAGTACTGGAATGACTCCACTTCCACTGTTTACTAAAATTCCGAACCCCTGATTTCGAACCATCCGACCGAACTCATGTTCACAGACACGACTGGAAACGGACTTGTGACTTGTGACCCAGAAAACTTGGCAAGAATGTGTATCTGTCTCTCTCTAGGTTATTCACTGTTGGATGAGGCATGCAACAGGATTGCATACCTGTGTATGTTAATTTTTTCGTGTTTTTCACATCCTGTGTACCCAACTGGAACATTTATGTTGGTTTAACGTTAACAATACAACGTAAGGTTGCAGTAATATTTGGCCGCTATTTTTACTCTTAAATTACATTAACTCCGAACGTAGCTCTCACGTTGC
>JAHZNA010003295.1:0-35019 GCA_027743935.1 Sinodicranocentrus sp. ZH6
CTTTGAAATTCCAATTTTTCCCCCCGCTGGGGCGATTTCCGGGCACTTGGGGGCGGAAATGGAAAATATTTCATCGGATTCTTTTTACTCATGTTAAAGTGCACCTGAGTACAATTTTCAGCAAAATATCTTTCACCCCCCCATTGACCGGATAGGTCTTAAACGTCTGAGTTCACCTCTGTAACATGAATACTCTACGATGTATTTATAGCATGAAAATGAGTTCGTTGGCAATTAAGAAAAAATTCCGTAGAGCCAGCTTAAAGTCGATTTGGCATCATACTGACCAGCTGAATACACGTTCAATACGTAACAATCGGTGAAAGTCAGCATGCAGCTCTGTGCAAATTAGTGCATCGTGGAATGGCATGGATAGACAGCATAATATGCTGATATGTATTTTAATTGTCATAGTTTTCGTACTAATCTGGAACTACAACTTTTCTACTAGAATCATTATATTCATTATGACAGTTCTTGATTGTCTTTACCACCGTATAACATGCATAGATTACATGTAATATGAAATAATGGAACGATAAAATTTAATTTGAGTTCTCATCATTTTAGGCATGACGAGTGTTTCAATAGTTTAATCGAAAACGAAGTCGCTCAATTGAATATCAACCTGCAATTTCTAATCCTTAAAACCTGACTTGTGTTTCATGATTTTATCCGCATCTCTATTCGCCCTTCATTTTCTATTTCATCGTCTACCTCAGACCAACTGTATTGTAGAATTTGCGCATTTTATGTTTGACGAACTAAGTTGAACAAACCGAAACTGTTTTTAAACGAAAAACCCAGCATATGATAAAATCCTCAATTCCTGTTTCTCATCTGATAATCCAGTCTCATCCTAGGAAAACGAAAAGATGAAATGATTTCCACGTGATAACGCCCCCTAAGCCTCGTCTCGTCTCACTGTCTACGAGTTTCCATGCTTGAGTTGTTCATTGGAATGGAGAATACCCAAAGTTAGCGAGTCATGCTTTATGCCAGCGTTTCTCCTCATTTCTGACAAATTAAACTCTAAAAAATGAAAGAAAAGATAAAAAGATTTTGGGTTGCACAAGTTCCAACTTCCAGCCCAGCATCACTTCCATCCATTGACTCTTATATATGTTATGATTCTAACGATAATATGTGTATATTCACATCTATCACTTTCTGAGAGCGGATAAAAAGATAAATACAATATTACCTGCTTTATACAATAAAACATAATACATCAGAATCATGACAATTGTGGTGTTTCCACTCACAGTTTTTACGTTAGCATTCAATACAACCACATCCATTTTTACCTTCCCTTGCCACTGTATCACTGTGAGAGTCACGGTGTTGAAATACTAAAGGCCAGCTCGCCAACTCACACCATTGACACAACCAGCCAAAAAGTAAAGCAACCAAGTAACAAAGAAGTCGGATGGGGAACAAACGAGGGAGATGGACAAGACATGAAAACCATCAAAGCATACATGCATCACTCTACTCCGCACATAATCTACTTCATAGCTAAACCCATCTAAACCCTATCCCCATTGACTTTTCAACTAATGCAGTATAAAATCCATACATAATTATTTTGTTACATACACAAAGCAGAGAAGGGAAAAAAGGGGTAAGAGTGTGTAATGCAGGGAGCTGTATCAAAAATGCATGTAAAAACTTTCAAGCAAATATGCTGACTCAGGTAAAGCAAGGAGCAGGTAAAACAGTCCATGTGAATTGCTTTCATCGTTATTACAACGCGATATATTGTTACTACGAAGGAACATTATGTATGTGAGAAGAATGAGCATAAGCTAAAAAAATACACGTCTTCCCATATATATCCAACCCACCAGGGCAGATAGAGACAGGGACATATAAAATATCAGAAGGCAACTTGTACGTATAACGTTTGAGACGAAAAACACCAGAAAACAAGACCACGGAGTTGTTGGGGTGCTACACATATACGAGAACTAGCACGGTATTCAACTGTCCAGAAGTCGATAAGAAGAGGGCTGAATGTGTGCCCGGTATATTTTGTAGATAGTCTACTACTAATTACATAATTAAAAGGGGATCATATACATACTCTATTTTCTCTCTACAAATTTAAACTAGGTAAATATTTGAACAGGAGAGAGTATTATGTTTTTTAAAAAAAAGTTTTTTAAAGCGAGTATCAGTAAATTGTATCGCTCCAGGAATAAGTAAAAACCACACTCCAGTGACTCACCCTTCCGCCCTTGCGTAGCTGCCAAGTGAACGTGATGACTTTAAAAAAGGTAAGAGTCTTTCCTCAACCTTTATCTGTATTTCTGCTTTAGTTTCTGTGTACACGAGGAGATTTATTAGGGCAGGATAGCATGTATAAAATGTCATTTTTGTCTTTAGCAAAATGAATATCATAAATCTTAGGATTGTACCATTTAGCATCTAAAATGTCATCAGTGACATTTTCCCTTGATTGTGAAGGGGTTCATTTGTGAAAACTTGATGCTAGCTAAAGCTTCATCTCTAAAAGTTGGAACAAAGCTCTACTCAGTGAGGGAGTTTATATTGTGCCTTTTCCTTTTGTGTATCAACCCTACTAGTAATTTGATCTTTGTATATCAGGTTGCATAAGTCAACTGCGGGATCTCATCCGTGAAAATCATAAAAAGGAACAATAGCTTTGGTCCGGTTTTGCTGCACTGGGTGTACTTAATTGACTGGACAATATGATGTGCAGTAAAAATCTCTCATCCTCTCGTCACATTTTTTTTACATTCTCTTCTCTCCTACAAATAAATCCTATTCCAAGTTTAATTAAGGGAAGCTTGTAAGCAACATTTTGAAATAAATGATTTACTTAGTTCTGGTGAAAGGAATAATGACTGGTGAGTTATTCCGGTGTGAACATAATATTTCTTGTATAGGTAACCACATAGTAAATAGGGCATTTGCATACGATATTAAAACACTGTCATTATCGTCCAGCCTCTATGACTCAATCTGCAACTCAGTTGGGCAAGTAATCCTGTTACATTTGTTCATTCGAGCTGGCTAAATAATTTATTAGAGGGATGATAGGATTTGCTGGTGCAGGTGTAACCTCTGTAATAACTAGCTAAGTGGATTTTGTAATACACGAACATAATCCGAATGTCTGCTGGTTAGTGCTATACTGTATGGTTGTGTTTAGGCATATACCTGACTACTTTAGGTTCTTTCATCCTCCGATAATCCTATTTGTATGCGTTCACTTTACCATTGCTAATATATTGAATTGTCGGGTATGAGTATGGGATTATTGAAATGAATTATTTCGATGATTCATAAATTTAAAGGTGTACATAATACAAATTGCTAAAGTGAAGAAAAAAAGTAAATTTTTGACGTCTTTGTGTCTTGGGTTTTGACACTGTTTTTACTGCGAAAGATTGTACAGTAAAGCTAGGATTATTAATGATGCCGACTGACCGCCCTGCACAAATCAAACCTGTTTGACATGCATATATATGTAGTAGTCTTGCAGTATGAAATATTGTGAAAGAAAACGTAAAGAGGAATTATACTAATAACATATATGTAGGTAAATGATGGTATACAATGATGTTCATAAATTACAATGGATGTGTTGGAAAATTTACTGGATTTATAATAGGAAACTTGATTTCGCATTAATCGACTCTCGCTTTTGCGTATATGACAGCTTTTTATAAATCTCAAGTCATTACAAGTTCACGAACCAGAGAGGAATGCGTATAAATGAGCGTTAATGGGGCAACTACAGGAGAGGAAAGGCGTTTTTCTACTCCACGTGTTGGAAAACCGCAATAGAAATGTTTCTAATTTCAACGATAATGATGTCTTAATTAAGTAGCCAGCGGAGTAGTACCATGACGCTGGCTGTGAAATGACCACCATTCATTAAGTACGCACAAAGCGCCTAAATGTAAAAACCAGCCTTTTCTAGTTAGCCTTCGTGTAGTAGAGCTTGACAGTGGAGGTGGACTATCATCAAACCACGACTTTCATATCAAGCCTGGAGGTCAGAAACATTAGTAGAGCAAGAGCTAATATGGAGCGTTTGATATCATCCTTTGGAAATTTGATGTATTTATAAGGTGACTACAGTCTTTCTAACTCATTTCTCCTGTACCAAAACAATTCCGCTTGAAATTGTAGAAACTTGCCCCATTCCACTTGAAAAATTCACTCAAGCCCTACTTTGTAATGGACTGAAGAAATGTAAACTGTGGTGAAAAGGATTCACCTACATTGGGTCGTTAAAGTCCTTCTTAATGGATAGGCTGAATACGGTGAAGTAAATGAACTATAGCAAGCATGCGTGTCAAGTGTTGTCTCATCTTGCGAACATAAATTTTATTTTAAATCTCGCGTTAGCACAACCGTGTGCAATGTAGCTGAGCACGTTAGCGAAGAAAATTTTAAAAAAATCTAGCTCCAGGTAAATCATGAATATTAAGACTAATCAAAAAGTAATAACACTTTGTACAGAAAGAAAGGAATGCTCACAATGTTCATTCTACAGTCAGAAATAAATGAACATGCAAATCGTAAAATCAGTATAAAAAAGAGTCATACGCAACAAGAGGATTTTATGGAAAATATTATTCCAGCAGTTGGAAATAAAATATTGCATAAAACATTCATATTTTTCCAAGTTTTGTAAAAAGAAAACAAGCTAACTGTTACGAAAACTCATAAAGAGAAAACATATTGAGTGCATTAAGCCCACCTGGAATATATGCATACATTAACAAACAATTAGGAATTGTAAATTTGTTACAAGAGGTTATTATCATGTACGATTATATTCTTTTTTTATTTTAAGAAAAAAAGTTTTGCCACAAGACATTCTCTTTGTGAAACATTTGGCGATCCCTAGAAGTAGGTAAATCCACTTGACAATGATGGTATGTGAAAGAAAAGGCCAAACTATGCTGAGAACGCGGACAGTCGTTTTTTTTGCTTGAGGAAGATGTGAATCGTGTGATTCCTCTAAAGCCACCGGCGGTTTAGAGAACAAATGTTGATGATATGATGATAGTGTGCTTCACTTCATCCCATGTCTTCTTCACGAACAGAATTGCTCACATCATGAAAGAGTATTAATCTTTGTGTGCATAAGTATCTTCGTGTAATGTTTTGACAATGAAACGCGATTCTTTTCGTTATTTGTCCGTACAACTCGTAATGGCCGGGAATGCCAGGTCCTCTTCATGATTTATCTTCATATTTAGGAAATATTAGAAGCTAATTAATAAACGTCGAGGTTCATATCCAATTTGCATGAGTAGGGTTGATATATATTTCTTGTGTAAAGTATGGAAAAATAATCTCATATCTTTATCTAAAAACACATTTTTCCCCGTAAATTGATAACGAATCATTTGTCCCTTTCGTGAGGAGGGTTGATAATTTAAAGATATAACTTTTTTTTTAAATCTCTCAAAATGTAATCCTTCAGAACCCCTTTTCTTATATACGGGGACATGATTACGATTCAGATTCAGACTTCTCGTGCGCCCATCTTGACTTGGAAAAGATAGATCAGCTTCACAGAGTGATGACTTGAAGATAGGCATACATCTCCGTTGACTAAGGTGTGATTCCTGTGGTGAAATGCATTATGATGCTGTTGTTGAAAACCGTGCATCATTTTTGGATATTTTCCCATGTCTTTTACACGACAGACATGTTTAAATGCGTAAAAATGTAAAAGGTTTTAGGAACGTGGTATTATCTGTATGTGTAGTGTAGTTGGACAGACAAGTGTACATATTTAGCTCCCAACTTGAAAAAAAACTCTCACTCAACACATCACACAATCACGCATAACAGAAAATTGTTTTTTGTCTCTAAAGAAACTAGAAGCTGCACTTTTTGCTGACGTTTACAAACGCTGAAGGGCATCGTGCACCTTGAAGGCTCAGACTGTTTCCTGCAAAACCACCAACAGATAAATTCAATGGAATGAAGGTACAAAAAATAGTTTTTTTACACTGTATTCAAGACCGAGGTTGCATTCCTTCCATACCAATTTACCCTGCTTCATATAATCATACCTCATGCTTGGGAAGATGCCCATGTATTTCTTGACGACTGCTTTTTAAAGTATAAAGTTTAAAATGTGTCTAAAATCCAGAATGCAAAACTCTTTGGCTAATAATGGACTCCAGTCCAATTTGTTATCCCCATTAGGATGGGCTACATTGATTTCAACTTATTTTTCCCACTTGTCTGCATTTATACAAACAATGAGGACTGGATTTGTTTACATAAAATAAAACCAGTGAGACGCTAATAGGCATTTACGTTCCATGAAAATCTTTTCCACCTTGTTACCTCTTCACATAGTTGATTACACTTAAGGGTGGAACGAGGTGCGAAACGGGGTAAATTAACGGTGAATGAAGTGCCTCTGTACACACGGCTTGACCTTACTTCCCAACCTTTATGTACTCACTCGTCATATTATACAGAAATGCTGAGCGTTTTACAACTTTCACGCTTCTCCTTCATTCACGGTTTCTCATTTCATCATCATATAGCAGGTCATATAGAATTTCAAGCATAACCTTTTTGGTAATATAATCCTTTGCAGGGGCATTCATTCAGAAAGAACTCAAGTGTGAGTTGTAGGACACACTAGTTTGGTTCCCTTTTGAACTTCATTAGAGGTGTGAGTGTATTTGATCCCTTCTGTGGCACGTGCTAGGGTTCATCCCTTGGAGATATTGACATTTTAATTATTATTGCTGCAGGGCGTATAGGCACATACGATAAATGATATTGTTTTTCTATTTGGGAGGGTAACAAAAAGTTTACTCAAATTGATATGATTTACATGATGATACAATTGATAATACATTATAATTGATTTGCATGAGACATATATATCTTGATCCGTGAGCAGTAAGTAGAACTGTATTACATCAGTGTATAAGATTGTTTGTAATAAATGTCTAGAAGTACAATATAAAAAAATTGTTCACATCCTATTCAATGTAAAACATGAACGACCAGCTTATAAATATATTAAATCAGATTTTTAAATTCCGCAAGCAGACAAGAAAAAAAGTTTTATGGATTTGATTCACACGTGGATCTGAATACTATCCATATGTTTACTTATCGACATCGACACACCAGTTTAGTTTAATGTCAGTTATCTAGCGAGTCACCAGTAGTGCATATAAAATACCCATGAGAGAATTAGATATATCTAGATTTTCCATTCCCATGCAACTTTGATATTATTCGTAAATCGGAACAGATCAAGATGAAGACTGTTTAGTAGACAGGCTTGTATTTGAAATAATGTTTGTGAAAAATTGAAACGATGAGACTGCTCAAATGGACCATATTATGCTAAATGTGGTTGTCGAGTGTCGAGATAAGCTTATAAAGAAGAGACTGGGACTTGTAATGCTAGAAGACACACATACAATTTTTTATATTCATTAGAACCGGGTCACCATGATTTTCGAGGAGTTGAAACCGTGGGAGCGTTGCATCCCACTTACAACTATACAAGTTTCCTAGACCTGTTTGACTTTCGTGGGTCTGCATGCTGCAGAGGAATTGAAGTAAGTTAAAGTGTGTGATTGTAACCACATTCATGATTTGACATCCGCAAATGTTGTCTCTGTTGTCTGCATAGTAAACAGTCATACATCTGTCAATACACTTCATAAAATCAAGACACTAGGCTATATATGACAACACCTGACAAGCTCGTGAGATATTTCTCATATTCACTGGTTTATGCAACTCCGTTTGCTCCAAATGCATATGAGTTTACCCAGGAGACTCTTTCGATTTAAACTTCAATTCGGGACTTTGATTTGTTTTTTTAAAAATAACCTTGTCATATTAGCATTAACATAATAACTCAAAGTCAGTCTGGCTCAAATTTTTATAGGAGAATAGTATATCTGCAAACTACTTTTAAAATGAAATCATCCCAAGTTCAATTATGAAGAATCGACCCAATAGCGTGTTTCAGCATCCGTTATAATATCTGTAGCAAAAAGGCTGGGTCAGTATGAATATGCGAAAGTATTGTTGAAAATAAAGTGGTAGCGGAAGTGCAGTAATAAACGTGGTTCCTCTAATTTAGCCACTCAAGTAATTCAATTTGGAAGGCGGAACCTTACCTTCATATAGTTTAGTTTGATGACTCTAAACAGTATAATAATCGGAATGAATCTCCCACACAACCGCACACGTTCTTCCGCTTTAGAATTTTTGGTAAAGTTTTGTGTGTGTGTGCACACAAGATAAAAAGTTGCATTTTCTCATTTATATATTACATTGTTGCATGCAACTAAAGAGGGATGAGCAATATTTTTGTTTCATGTTAACTTGTGTCAAACAAAGTTTGCATTCAAACTAGTGAAGCTCACTCGTCGAAACATCTGTACAATGGAAATGGTCTAATTATTCGGATGGAGTTTCTCTCACGTATGGATCTTGGCAATGAGTCAGTTGCACCCAGTGCAAGACTCATAATTAAAGGTATTCTTTACAAAGTCAAGAAGCACAAAGTAGTACTATTAAATCAACAATACTTGTAATCAATATGTCCTGTTGTGTTTAAAAACTGTTAATGAGATTTGCCGACAAATAGTAGAGTTTTGCCTTCTCTCATCCATTCCTTGCAAAGGATTTTCTCGAAGTTACCATTCGTTGGGAATGGGTGCAGCAACCACATTAATCAAATGTTCTCTCGTGTGTCGCACAAAGAACAAGTCTTGCAGCAAACACATGAGTACACATTAGAGTGACAGGGTTCAATTAAAATAAGCTGAGCGAGCACGATAAATTCATGCAGTTGTTTGATAGAGTTAGTAGTCAAGGTGGGCTTGTCTTTTCTCTCTGATGGGGGAATACCTTTGGCCAAACAGAAGTAACTTTTTTCCCCGAGTGTCGATTTTTCGTACAAAATCCGTAACTTATTGGGATTGTCAGGTGTTAACACTTGTTTCATTTATTTTATTCTCAACTAACATTTCAATTCTGTGAAGACTTCTCTTGTCAGTTTACGCCACTTTGCAAAATGGATCTTAAGAAGTATGTGCAACACAACAACTTTTTATTCATGGACCCTAATTTTGCAACCATTAAAATTTGCCATCTGGATTACTTATAGAATATCCGGTGTTCTTTGTGCAAGTAGAGGAGATTCGCAGAAAAAAACTGCAAAAAAGGAGGGAATCAGCTTGAAAAGCTGTTTGGATTTTTGGATTCCTCTCTTTGTGTAAACAGTTCCCACAGAGTTGATCATACAAAGGTTACCAAACAGGAGGTAAGTAAGTACATCCTGAAAAAAAAATTTAAAACATCTTTCATTTTTTTTCTTCATCTTATAGTCTATCTCTCTCTTTCTCTCTTTTACAATGAAATACTTGTTCGGCACGAGACATCACGTCTAATATAATTCCTTGTATACATACTAGAACGAACATTAAGCATTGGGATTTTTCAATCCCACTTAAATGTAGAACTTGAACATAAACTTTGTTTTAAAAATGCATGGACAAACATGCACTGATATTTTCCAGACTTGTTCATTACAACTACAGCATGTTGGAACAAACATTATATATTTATGTGTATCATATCATGCCATTGTGTTCGAATACGCATTCTAATCCACAACTTTGACTTTATGTGTATGTACCTATATATATATATATATGCTAGTTTGAAGAAAAGCGGTTTTCCGATTCATTTTTTTCTCCAGTGTTATGCTTGGTGATTGTGTGAGTGAGTGATGTGTGTAGTGCTGGTGAAACTATATAAGCATGCGTATTATTATAAAGTATCATCCTCTCTGCCCTGCATAATATTGCATTTTCATATTTTTTTATATTATTCTTCTCCTCAAATATTGTACGTCTTCTTGAAGACTATCTTTTCACATGCAGAGAAACATGACGAGTGGGGGATGGTAGTTGTTTTTGTTGGAATGGGTATAAAATGGTGGTAAATAACTCCTTCACTGCTCCGAGGCATTCATGCATTGCGAATGTGAAGTAGAAATGGAGGCAGCACGAATAACAGAAGCTTGATGCATGCAGCGCACACCACTGCAACTCCACGAAGTTTATTTCAGCTCATCATAATCATCATCGTTGGTGTAGCCTCATCTCTGTGAAAAAAATATCATCCCCCAAGACGTTTTTCTTCTTCATAGGACACTCGGACACATGTAAACTGATGCATGATTAGTGTAAAGTTGTCCTCACATATATACACCTGCCGAGTCATTCATTAATTTTCGGCTGAAAACTTTTTGATTTATTCATTTTATTTTTAGACTACAAACTACACATGTCATAAAAGTGTACAAGTACTCATATATAACAAAAAATAATAATATAGACATATAGCTTTCTATAAGGATGAAGGAGAATGTTGCAACCCCGCCTTTCTGAACTTTTACCGTTCTGCCGTACCCTTCTCTTCCCGGCACATTATTATCTTTTTACTAGTCAAAGTGTTCATCAGAAAAGTTTAACTTCCTTTCGTTTTGTTCACTAATCTCTTCAGGATTTTTATGTCACTTTGTTCAGCTCGGCTGAATAGGTCATGGGAGTGTAAAAAAGTCAAAGATTTGCAATAGGTGGACGATTACACGTTTGAAACTACAAATGGCTAAGGGTCACTGCCTTCTATGAGTGTTGTACCTCCCCAATGTATTTTTTAAATCCCCGTGTAGTACGCGAATTTCGATTGTTAAATTCTTTCTTTTTCTCACATGTATATCCAGCGATGGCATCTGCACATTTACTCTGCTTTATATTTTTCTAAATGCACCAGCCTATAAGTAGTAGCCACTTTTCGCACCACTAATCACAATCCTGCTAATTGACCCATACGAAGATAAAAGTAAATCCAATTATACTCCATGTAAATTTCTCCAAGAGAGCTGCTATCTTGAGAAAATCACGTTTGCATTTATTTTAACTGCGAGTAAAATTGTTGTGTGCTGCAATGCAATTTTCCCCAAGAAGCAAACCAGGAGAGATGCTTTCACAAGACGGCTTTGTTACATTGGTAGACAATACCTCCCGGTCATTTCTCAGTGCAATATTGTGCATGAATATATGGGTGTAATGGAGCTGTACAAAGCCTTTGCATGGTAAGAAATGAAGAGATAAGATGAATAGAAGTCACCAGTGAAGCTTTAAGCAATACTTGTGTTAGAACCCCTGGGGCCAAACATTGTCAGAAACAGGTATGTGAAACAGCTGCTGTACTTACTCATCATCGTCATCATCATAATCAACACATCGTGGAAAAGGCGCCACCATCACCACAGATTTAGTATTATTACCCATAATGGTGGTGGTTTACTTGATTCATCACTCACCATCATCATCAGTAGCCAGTTTTCTGCCTCTAAGCTTCCCCATAATATTATGAATATACATGCATATTTTCGGCAAGATTCATCTCAAGCTTGTATATCTCTTTTTGAATTCTCTGTGATAGACCTGTTAAAGCCTTTCGGAGTGATCAGCATGTTTGTATCTGCCTGCTTGCTGATTGTTTATAGAAAAACCTTGACTTGGCTACCTTTTCCATCTAGTCCAGTCCAACAAGCTTTTTTTAAATGGATACATGGGATGCACACATCCCAATCTATTTTTATATAATATAAAATATTCCGAGATATTGCAATTGCAGTGTGATGCCATCATGCATGCCTGTTGTGGAAATAATGCAGATACATCGCATATTTTCCGAAGCATTCAGCGTGAATTTGTAGAAAAAAGAGGAGTTGGAGTCAGCGCAAAGTCATTGCTCGGTGTGGTTTCCCTCTTTTCTCTTTTATTGTCATTCATACATCGATCCTCTTTTTGTTCCACACACTTACCATTTTTTAACTTAAAACTTTACTGGGAAGAGGATACACAAAAATCCCTCCTTTCTTCCACATTGCCACTGTTTTTTCAGACAAGATTTTAGGTACAATTTCATAGTTTCATGGGCAAGGGGGAAAACACACATCACAGTTCAAATAAAAGGGGTGATATGTGTGTAATCAAATGAGAAGTTTTACTCCAGGAATGTTTTTTTTCAATTTGTACACTGTATACTTACTCACCCTTAATTGTGTACAAGAAAAAAAGGTAAAGAAAAACTTTCGTAATTGCTTCATAGTTTTCATGCTATTGACTTAATTTTTATAGACACTTGAGGAATGAGCATTGTAATGGATCATCATTCTTCTTTTCGTGATTTTTATGCACCGTTGATCATCAGACAATGGCAGTTGTTTCAAGTATCTATTGAGAGAGGAGAAGTTTAGGAAAAATCCTGTTGTCTACCTTGCTTGTAATAGCTTACGCCATTTACTAAGCTAAATAGCTTATTATATAATATGTCCTTTCACAGAATTCTTGTTCACACCTGCTGTTTTACAACCTGAAAGGGAATCTTTCTCCGTGTTTCGGTTTTGTTTCAGAGAAACAGAGTAAAGATGTGAAAAGGATGGCTTTATATGTGTTTTTTTAAATGTGCACGTTGTCCTGTTTCCGCCCTACTATATAGAGTCTAGTTTACCTGTATATTTTTTTAAAGGGTTGTAACGTGAATATAAATGACGGCTCATACTGTACATCTCACTCNATGTGAAAAGGATGGCTTTATATGTGTTTTTTTAAATGTGCACGTTGTCCTGTTTCCGCCCTACTATATAGAGTCTAGTTTACCTGTATATTTTTTTAAAGGGTTGTAACGTGAATATAAATGACGGCTCATACTGTACATCTCACTCGTTGGTCTCCTTCGGTGTGCTGGGTTTTTTAAGGAAAAGAAAATGCGTACATAATAGAGGAAAAAATGTGGCAAAAACGAAGGGTTGAAGAGACGAAACTCACTGTTCCCAACTGTGCCGCACTCATTACAGCACATTGGAGGTATTGCATACGTGTTGTAGAAGAACGTGGTGGCGGTGTGGTGGTGAAGACTACTGCAGTGTGAGACCATGACAGGGAAATGAAGATGAGATACGGCGTATTCGTTGTTTTTATTGAGAAGACAAAAAAAGTACCTTACTTAGCTTACCTCACCTATTCCCCATATTACTTGAGTTTATGTGAGTGGAAGCTGAAAAAAATAGATAAAAATCCAAGAGTTTTACTTGGTCACACACTCGCTTTTTTTCTTCACTGGTCCGTTCTGGAATATTTGAGAGCGCGAATTATAACCGGAATTTAGAAACGACTTTAAAGGGAATATGGCACAGAAGCTCGCTCGGCTTGAAAAGAAATGTGATTGTTGAATAAGAACTTCCAGAAGAAACGTGCTGAGTAGCGATTAGGTTCAAAGTCAAGGGAAATTTTACAGGGCAGAATTAAAGAATGCATATGCGAGTTTGTTTCATTTCATTCAATAGTTGCACATTATAAAATGTTGAACTACTCCCACTCCTTGGACTGACGCTTCATGCATGATTCCATGTGACTAGTAGTGTAAAAACTGGTGAGAGTGAGGGACGAGGATGATGATGAGAGATGTATTGTATTGAATCACATAAGGAACGCGAAGGATATGACTAACACCTGCTGAGCACTATTCAATAGCGTCCACGTTTTTATTGGGAATCCTACGGGTAAATGTGCTTTTATCTTCTCATTACACTCAACTACTGTGCGCCCTCTTTTACTCAATACTCTGTGGTTCTCATATTTTCTTTACGAGGTATAAAACTAAATTTGAGGGCTTTATATCTTCTTGAGAAAAAATCCTTTCTACTCATACTCTTCTTAGAGGGAAAAATGGCTTGTCACAGGCTGTGAAATAACAATAATAATTGAAGACAGTTTCCCTTTAGTCATTTTAACATTTGCAATTTTTTCCAGACTTGTTTTTCCTCCGAAAGATTTATTGACATTGACAATTTATGCAATGTATGTGTATTACTAAATTTTGACGTTGATGGACCAATTGAAACTTTTAATTTTGAATTTTAATGATGACCGAGTTTGTTATGTGGTACGAAGAGCATAGCCAGCTATTCCATAAATGCATGAGGGGTTTATTTTAATGTCTAATATGAATTTCAATCAGTGACGAAAGTCAATTTACATTTTATGTAAGCAAGTCAAGGATCTTTGAAAGTTATTTTAAACTAAAAGTTGGATAGTTCAGACGGGTTCATCCTGGTTTCTTCGGGGATCAGTATGCGAAATTTATTTCAGACAGTCATTTCAACGTCTGACAATGAGTTACATTATTTGTTTTTCCTTTATGCCATAAATGAAGTTGCAAGGGAAAAAATCATTTTTGAGACAGTCTTGAAAAATTAAAACAGGGGTTTTGCTTCCTTTTCAGATTGAAGTAGATAGATTCTAAGTTCTACATTGGTAATAAAAAATTTCATTTGCATACAGGAAAAAACTGCTTGGCGGGTGGAGCATATGGCGTCATAGTCCTTTTACCAATTTTGTCTTGCGATCATAATTTGAAACTTTTACGAACATTACGCTCATCCATATCTTTTCACTGACTAAAAACCATTTTGTATCGTCATATCATTCTTAGCGCCAAGAAGGCGAGCGGAAGCCCTATGGTCGAGCAAGTAAATGCAAAAAAGTTGTGTTATCCTAGACGCACCAAGTTTAAAGTTAATGAACGAATATATATATATATATACATAAATTTCTATGTGTGTGCTCTGTAGAACATAAAAAGCCATGTTCATGTCGGCATGACGAACCATGCGAGGCCAGAAGTAAATGATTAGCAAGCACCTGTTGTTGTGCAGAAGTCAAGTTCACTTAAATCTACTTTTTAAATCTTATTTTTTTGTCTTCGTATCCCATGTACTTACTCTTATTTTGTTTTCCTGTGATTATCATTGTCAGCGAGAAAGATATTTCTTGAGGATGGTTACCTTCAATAATCCCTGATTTGAACCTCTTTTTCCATTTCATTCTCCCTCTCCCATCAAAAATGTCAGTAAGGAGTTTTTTTTCGAAAATGAAATGGAAGGACTCCCTCTTCCCATTTAAGGAGTCAAGTATATGGCAAGAAGGGTAGCAAGACGATATTAGAAGAGCATAAAGGCACAATCAGGAAAAAAATCACAGTCATAGCCCGGCTCCGTTTCTATACGTACAGGACACATTATTAGCTGAGAGTTGAAGGTTACACCGGTAGTCACCACGCTACACTTGGCATTACTACAGCACCAGGTATGGACTTTTGTATGGAGAGAATGGCAGCTGCGACTACTCCACTCCTGCCGCATCCAAGCGCACACCGTAGCACTGAAGCAGCTGCTAAGGTTGTAATAATAGTAATACCATAAGAGAAAATGTAGTATATTATAAGAGGAGATAGTGGCAAAGGTTTGTTGAAAAAAGTCTTGACTGCGTTTTACACGATATCCTTTGAAAGGCCGGAACTAAGCTAGATTTTGCTCATCCTCCACCTTTGGCTACGCTTCGCATATGTCGATAATCACATGAATGTACAGAGTCATTCACAATTTATCTCAGAAAGTGACTTAACTGCACCAACAGCGAGTGAAACAGGCTCTCATCCTTTTCCTCCATACAGTGTAGCATACAGAGCTTGTATTGCACAATTGTATACCTGTGCGTTGTTGAGTCTCTGCTTTTTTAAGAGTAAAAGTGTGTTTGAGGTCTAGGTCTGCATTGCATATCGGCTTAATTAAGATTTTGATACTTATCTCGTTCATTCATCAGAAATACTGCCAGCAACTTTAAAGGTGTCTGTCGAGCTTATATCATTTTCGAAGCTATGTTGTTTCTCGTTCGTTGCATTTATACACGCGCAGACGTCTTATCCCAACCAACTCAAGCTGCCAACAAATTACTACTCATTTTCCTCAAGAATTACAAAATGGGAATGCTGCCATAGTGTTTGTCATGCCAAAGTGGTACTCTACAATGGAGAAAATACATATATTCAGAAAATAAGTTACAATTATGTGGAGGCATTCCTTATTCCATTACGAAAAAAACATTTACAAGAAGGCTAGCGTGTTTTTAGTGCTGAATGGTGGATTTTGCAGTTGAAGGGGTTATTTCTGACGACGTCATGCTCCTGACTTTAATGGCCAGAGTAAAAGGGAACATTTACGGGGATATCAAGGATAGAGAATGAAACACTTTTATGAAAATCGGCTACAAGCATGTCGGCATTTAAAATTAACGAAAGCAATGATGATTATTTTGCGAGATTATGCACAATTACAATATTTTCATATTCTATCATTTATTCCTCTATTATTTTCTATCTCCAACTTATCATACCTGACATTGGTCATTAGTGCAGGTAGAGAGAATCGCATCATATTAACTAAATCTTGTAGAAATCGCTCTAATCGCTATTTCAAGGAAATAGTTGTTATATTTATATAAAACTGAATAGTGTATTAAAACTTATTCGGTTGAATTGATAGCATGGCAGGGAAGGGTAGCTTGAAAATGTATTATTTTATTTTGCTGTAAACAGGCAGACGGCTGAAGCGATAAAGAAACCGAAAGAGAAAAAAATCCTACTCCTAACAACTAGCCAAGTTTGCTTTCTACGAAAAACTCACCCGTCAAAGTGTGCGATAAGCAATCGGAGACATTTACAGCCTTTCATAGAATGCACACAGGAGTTCATTTTACAGTTGGGAATGTTGCATGTGGGACCACGTCTTGCATGGTTTTTAATTTTCCTGGAGTTTTTTTTCCACTGGACTTTGTGTTTCTCTTTTAATTTTTTTTATTCCATTTTCTCTCCTTTGCTTGCTAGAATGAACCACCCCTTTCTACCTTTTCCTCTCGATTCCCTGACTTCCTCTCTCTGGTCGTACATTAATTTTTACCGGAGCTACCCCACCCTCCTCATATATGGTAGAGTGCATGGAGTACTCGCACTAGCAGAGACCGAACCTGAGTTTTGTGAACAATCGAAAAGTAAAGAAAAGGTGAGCTAGCCGGGTAGTGTTTTTTTCCCCTACAAACAAAATCCATTTCGGATACTACCGTCATCTTCTCCATCCCTCACTCTAAGTTAGCATCTAGGTTTTGTACTCTTTTGTAATTTATCAAAATGAAATATAAAATCTAACATGCTATTGTAAGGAGTAGAGAAGCATAAACTTCGGTTTATATTATACTTACTGGTAAATAGTTGTTGTCATCACTGATGAATACCACGTAATTATAAATACCTTAGTTTACTCGCTGTCCTTGGTATTGTATTGCAACGGGCAATTCGTCATCAACTTCACAAGTAGCTGGGAGATGTGTTGCACTACAACTGATCGATGGATGATTAATAAAGACTGAAGAGAGAGTTGGGATTGATTGGATAAATATAACACTCGTCGGGTGCAGTGTTTATTTTTAGACATGAAAATCTCAATCAATAGTTTTTATACTTATACAGATGTACAAAGAAACTGTAAATTAATCTGTAAATAATAGAATAGCTGAAATTAGAAAATAAGGATTTGTAAATAAATATAATTGCTCATAAGAGCACTGACAACAAGAATATTTTAAACAACTTGGAAAATACTCAAAAGACTCGAGGAACTGAAACAATAAGTTGTTTCTCCTCAAACTCCTA
The DNA here is from genome assembly GCA_027743935.1 of Sinodicranocentrus sp. ZH6. Lineage (NCBI taxonomy): Eukaryota > Metazoa > Arthropoda > Collembola > Entomobryomorpha > Entomobryidae > Sinodicranocentrus > Sinodicranocentrus sp. ZH6. The sequence goes on from JAHZNA010003295.1 coordinate 17,614, forward strand.
GAACCCAACTGCCACTCCCTTTTCCTTTCTTCTCCTCAGACAAAGAAAAAGATGCTAAGTGATTTGTCAGTTAGGAAAAATCACAATACACAACAAATCATATATCACTCACAACATTCATATAGCACTCACAACATTCATATAGCACTCACAACATGAAACAATAATAATAATAATATTAGAGTACAGGTAGATGGGGAATACAATGTATTTGTAAATATAACAATAAATCATCTGTGGGATGAGTTGTTTACTGGTTGAATGTGATTTGCCACATGCTACGCCAGATGGCTAATTGCTCCTTTTGTTACAAGTGCAAGGGCCGTTGTTTACCACGTTTGCGTTTGGTTAGGGTTTTTACCTTTGGCATGTCGATACATGGGGAAATATTTACTGGAGTATATTTTTAGACAAATTGACCCCTTCCCGGGTGGTGGAAAGGAATGGAAAAATTGCTATAGGAAACGGCAGCGATTTTTCATGTCATTTGACATTTTTCAGCTCCATTTTTACAATTGCCTTATAGCGCATTTTTAGATCTTTTCTCGAGTCCAGATATTCGAATTTTGGACACTAATTTAACACTCCTGATACCTTAATTCCCAACTTATTTGAAAAATGAGCTTTACATTTAAAAACACACCTTATTACGTAATTACCCCCAAAAAATATTCTTGAAAGTAATGAAGTGTTAGTATTACCTACAACGGGTTCGGTACAATGCACGGAATGTGTTTGAGTGTACGGAAAATTAAATTGATTTGTCCTTAATTCCACAGAGAATTTAATTGATTTATCCGAAATTATACATGCATGCAATTGAATTGGTTGTACACGTGTGTTGAATTATACATACCAACCACCACCTTTTTTGTTGAAAAACCATGTTTAAAATCAAATACTGAGTGAGTTGGAAATCGAGTTGAGAATCGAATATGCCATAACAAATCAGTAGTGTAATTGTGTGATTTAAACCCTCTTAAGAGTCACCAAATCATCCAAAGAGCCAACCTTCATAACCTAACTCTAAATGTAATGTTATGTAACTAACCTAAACAATTATAAAGATATTTACAAACCCTTAAAATATATTCGCTTAGATTCTCAACTCAAACCTCAATATGTTTTTGCATATCCTATTCTCAACTCGATTCCCAACTCAATATTGGATTTTAAACGCGATGTTTCAAAAAATAGTGGGGGTTCGGTCAAAAATCTTAAAACGGTCGACACTAAATCTTCCGTTTTATTAAACGGTCGAAATTAAATGGTTCGTTTTATATAATGGATGAAATTAAATGGCCCGTTTTATTAAATGGTACGTTGGTTTGGCTGAGGTACAGTATAGCTAATGTTAGCGACCCCCATTTTTTAAATTTTTATTATCAATGAGAATTTGTTCATTTTGATTGGTTAGGTTAGAGTTTAAACTCAACTATTCATTTTCAACTCCATTTGTTAGGTTACTATGATAGGTTAGGGTTAGTACGGTGTTAAGTTGGGCTCTCTATATGCCTGGTTTGGTTAGGTTAGCTCTGAGGAAATATATTTTCAACTCAATGTGTACATTACAAAGTAAAAAATTGGGGGTCGCTGTCGCTAACGTTACCGGAACTACAGTTACGGAACCTAAGAGAACCAATTACGGACAATTCATTTCAATTGTCCGAACAATTCTTACATTTAATTTCAATTGTCCGGACAATTCTTTTACATTTCATTTCAATTGTCTGAACAATTCTTACATTTCATTTCCATTGTCCGGACAAGGACAATTCATTTGAATTTTGAATTTTTGCGTACATATTGTCATGAAATGATAGATTGGAATATACGTAAAATACTACTTTCGAACAAAAATGTTAGCCTATATGGTTTTCAGTTCGGTTTTTAGGGCTAATCCTAACCGATTTACCTTTTCGGGCAGATAACGTAACCGATTTTTGGTTATGTTTACGGTTTGCACCCTAAACGAAACCTAAATTGCGATTAGTAAACATAACCGGTAACCGGCAGCCTATGAACCAATGAACTTAGCACCTTTTAAGAGGATACGGATGCAGGAAACGTCTTATTATCGCTTCGCTATACACTGGATTCCGAACCAGTGGTCCACTTTACACATAGACAGTATGACATAGTGTGATATGAAGTATGATGATGATATGATGATATGATATTCTCGTGTAGTCTGTCATATCGGTCTACACACACAAATATAGTAAATTGAAGCATTTTTTACAACCGTAGCCATTTCTTTCTGGAATGAAACCTGTTTCCATCTCATTAATTTCCCGCATGGCATCTTGACTAACAAATAATTTTTTCAAGATTTATATGATATACCTACGCTCTATTCCTCATCTGCATAACATTTGCGATTAAACAAAGGATTCCTACTTTGATCTTACTACAATAGCTAAGAAACGTGGCAGGGAATTGTGCTGCTTATGCTTATCTGATTGTGAATCTGACATGTGCTTAGCCCTGTGCAAAACAGCATAAGCCATACTCAGAACTGGTGGAATGATGAGGACATGAGGAGAATTGAAAATAATGGTTTTGTTCTGGACTTTAGGTATGGGTTGTTTAAAAATCATGTAAATTATGCAAAACACAAAGAAATGTTTCTTGCCAGTACATTTACGACAGTTAGATTACCATGAGTTTTGCTAACGCATTGGTTCAGCCCATCCCACACATGTACAACGAAAAGAAGGGAACTGGTTTTGGGTTCTTGATGGAAGTTCTTCATGCAGAGACAACTTTGCAATGCAATGCTAAAGATGAAAAATCTGTTGAAATTGTTGCCTAAATGTCCAGTGTTAGAGTACAGTATCAATCAGAAGTTTGAGATATTTGCGTGGAAATTTTTATTCGATTTTGCTGAGAACACTCAATTACAAGTTAATAAGAATAAAATAGTCTTGCCATGATTCGAAATACGAGTCGACACTTTCAGTGTATGGTGAAGAATTGTTTATCTAAATCCCCTCTAATATGTTGTAGAACAGTGAGCAGTGGTGAATCCAGTAAGCAGATAGTTTACAACGAAGTAGAAAATGATGACATTAATTATAGAGAAACAATAGCTCCTTGGATAAAATTTGGAGAGTATGAAAAGGGACTTTTGTCACATTTGTCAACGTTTGAGATCCTAAGAGCTTTGTTTGTTCTCAACATTTGCTCCTACGATGTCGTCGTCGACAGGAGTACCCAGGTAAAAAACAGTAAATTCACTACCCCTAACCAAGTTAGACGTGAATAAAAAGACTTTGGTGTGAAATACAGTTTGTTTTAATGCTCTCAGCTTCTATCGTTATCGAAGAAGTTCGGAAACTTTGCTGAATTTGCCATACGGAAGACATTTTATGACCAGTTTGTCGGTGGAGAGGAAGTTCCGCGAATGAAAAAAGTCGTTGATTTATTACACAGAAGAGGACTTACCTTAATGGTGGCTCCAGTTCTGGAGGAGGATGTTGATGATGAAAAGTCCTCAAAGTAAGAGTAAATATGTATATTTGTAAAAATTTCAAGTTTGCAAATCCGATAATGTTGTCACATTTGGATTTGTTTAGAGATGTCTATGATGCAAACCTGGAAACTCTGAAAGACCTTGCCCAAATGACAGCTTCAATGGACAACTCCAAGCCCCTCATTCAGTTAAAGACTTCTGCAATAATGCCGGCTAAGACTTTGGTATTATATATTTCCCATTAGTATATGTAAACCTTCATCTTAACTCATAATTAATTATATTATCTAACAGCAACTGATTTGCAATATAGGAGCAAATTAGTAGTGCAATACAAAGTCATTGGGCAAGCTCTCACATGCTCTCCAACGTTGTAGAAGAGATAATTTCTACGAATCCCCAGTCTTGGTCTTTCCTTCCTGGAGTGTCGAAAGAGGACAAAGAGCACTTTATTAATGGGATTCGGCGATCTGACCAACTTGGTTGGATAAGCCACATTTTTAAAATAAAAGATTTGTGATTGATGACGAAGCATTGTGTAATTTTTATTTTTATTTATTAGTTCAGCTAGCTGAAAAATTAGGAGTTAAGGTATTGGTCGATGCTGAGTTTTATTCTTGCAAGTTGGCTATTTCCACCATTGCATTAGCTTTGATGGCAAAATACAATGCTAAAGAGTACGTCATAGGCGATACTGTACAAGGATACCTTAAGGTATTAAAAGCTATTTTGTATATTGCCTGCATGCAAGCATTAATTTTCTATATTACATCGAATTTTTTATATCTGACCCAATCAAACAAACACAAAAGGACGCAGAGAATACCATAAAAATTGAGCTTGATGTAATAGGGAAAGGAATCGGAGTGAATTGGTATGGTAAAGTTGTTCGAGGGGCATACATGGACCGAGAGAGATTCTTGGCAAATAGGAATGGAATGTCATCGCCAATCTGTGAATCCTACGATGCTACCAGTCAATCTTATAATCGGTAAGATTAATACAATCATGAGTCAACCTCAAAAGTGAAAATATTTGATAATTGCTTGTCCTAAGGTGTGTTCAAACGGCACTCCATTATTTGGCCGAGGACAAATCCCGCAAATCTCACTTGCTGATAGCAACTCATAATGAAAAATCTATAAGACTTGCTGTTCAAACCCTGAAAACTTTAGGGATCAATAACGAAGATGATTTATCTTCATTTGCACAAATCTACGGAATGGCTGATTACCTTAGTACTCCTTTAGGTATGTAATTTTTAAGACAAAAATCCGCTAGCCTTTTGTTTGTCGTTGTAAAATTATAACGGAATTTGTGGCATTTACGAGGTCAGTTAATGCCAACTACAAAGTTTACAAGTCAACCCCGTATGGCCCTCTGACTAAAGTCGTTCCATATCTAGCTCGACGAGCCTCTGAAAATAGGTCTGTTCTTAAAGGCGCTCGTGAAGAAAGGAATATGTTGAAGAAAGAATTGTTTTCAAGAATTTTTTAATGACTGTATGCAGAATGCTCTAAAAGAAAACGTCAATTTATAAGATTTGCCAAATAATCCGCCAGATCTAACAGACATCATTTCAATTCGAACATACATGTTGCTGCCTTGCCGGTGACCTAGTTTCTTTGAATTATATGGACATAAATAAATAAATGCAAAATGATTTGAACAAACATATCAGTTCGCTATATTAAAGTAACTATATATTTTTACGATTGTATTGTCAACACAGAACGTATGCATTGAAGAGGGTTATTATTTTCACTTACCGTACCGGATGATATATATGTAGGTATATAATATGACTTTTTGTTAAAACAACAACGTAAAAAGTAATTCAAATACACACGATTTGCGAACGCATAAACTCAAGCAACTTTACAATTATTCTTAATTTAACGTACAGGGAATATTATAATTTTATTCAGTTCACATAACTTAAAATATTGATAAAATAACCGTTACACCGTTAGTACTCACCAGTATCTAATTTTGTTATTGCATTTACACAATAAGAAACTAGGCAACTACGATAATCCAGTCGAAATTAGTAACGGTTCGGCTCTCTTTATATGTAAAAGAGTCACAACTTTTAGAAAACTACTTTGATGACTAATAATTTTGGAAATATCTGGATCAGACTAGTAAAACATTATTTTTAAAATTGCGACTGCACTAAAAAATCTTTTTTTTTTCCTGGACTCATGCGTGGAGTTTTTCTTATTTTTCTAATATTAAATCGCATTTTTTAATCCAGTGACTCCTTAGGCACCAGTTCCTGTGACCTTTTTAGGTCTAATAATTAATCACTTCACTGTAAAATCCAATGACTGTTCGCTGTTTAAAACAAATAATGTCGAGTAAATAACTTAAAAGTTACTGATTATTATCCTGAATATTATTGTGTCGTTTGCTAGCGTTTCATTCGTAACAATACGGTAATTATCAACTATTGAAATTCAGCCTTCATAAATCTGCAGCAGCATACTACACTACACTCGTCTCACATATTTGTTTTTTACATTTGTTTAATTATTTAATTTGGATGCACTTTTGTCATATTCTCGTCATTTAGATAGACTGTAGATAATATGAATGCAAAATTACTCCGATTCACAGGTACAATCACCACTGACTTCAATTTACGACTTTTTACTGCACCGCAGCAGTTTTTTCTGGAAATAGATATCTATAGCTATTTTTATCCGCTCAGAAAGCTACAAGGAGACATAGCCAGAAAGGCTTTCTTTTAATAATAAAGTTTGGTAGATGGAATAAGATATTTGAGGATTAGAAGAGTTTGAGATTTTCAAAATTTGCATTGTTAGCAGGTCTACTAATAAAGAAATCTATACATTCACATGCTTCCTATAAATTAAATAGTTTTATATAAGACTGTTGTAAGTTGTAATTCTTCTAAGGGGTCTGTTTAGATTCCCATAGATTGAATAAACTCTAGAAAAATAATGTACTATGTGTAGCAGTCTGGACAGGGGGACAAAAACTACGAGATTGTAGGGAATTGGGATATCACTATAGGATCGATGTTAGCGTATAGCCTCCTGCTGAATGAAATCAATTGTACCCTAATTGTTCAGTCAATTGGGCGTAAGTACCACGGCTTTTGTAACGTTCATTGTTGGGGAAATGCCACTTTTAATTATAAATCTAGATCTGGTGAGTATCAATACTGTTGGCATTTGTGGGTACCTCTTCAGCACATGAATTGAGGAGGACTATCTCCGTTTTCAACGCTTTACATCACCTGGTAGTGTCCTTTTGGTCGGTAGAACAACTGGCCTTTTAGTACGCGACGAATAAACTCTTTTTTAAGCAGTTTCTTTTCTTTCTCCGTCTTCCCAATCATACCTCTGTTTTCTTGAGCGCGTCGCGACAAGTACGGCAAGACTTCTGTTACAGGTCCGTAAGGAACATACTTGTAAACCGAATACCCAGATTGACCTTGAAAAATTCAGATAACTTTAGTAAATTGTTTTCTATCAAAGTATAGCAAGCTCATCGTGAAAACTGTTTTACCGAGAGGGAATGAGATTTGGTCACACATTCCGTATAGCTGACCAAAGCATATAACGCGGTCCGATCGCTTGATACCGTTTTCCTTCATCCTGTAACAAAGCATCAACGTATTGTCGTCAGTTTGTAATGGCGTAAGCAAATGTAGATAGTTGCTACGTGTGTTTACAGTTGCAAGCTTACTTTTGTATCACAAATCTAACTGTATCTTCGTTATGGGTTGCTGCCATGAGGGAAATTTTCGTTGTTTGGCCAATTTCCTTCATTAATTTAATCCGCCTCATCCCTTCTTCCATACAACGATGATACATTTCAGATGTCGCATCAAATGATGGATTTATGGGATCCTCGTATCCAAGACCATCAGCTCGTTGACGTTCCTAAATATTATGAATTGATAAGGTTTAGGATACTGAAGGCACTTGTGTTTCTAGACAAAAGAACTTTTTGTAGATTCCTACTGTTTATTAGCATCACGTAGTGTCAAATTTTTGCACCATACGATACTTGTATATGCATGCTATTTTATAAAATACCTTAAAAATGGTGTGAAGCCGTCGCATCATATTTTTGAACATTTCCTCTTCCTGGACAGTGAGAGGAGGCACCAAATGCTGCATTCTACCAGTAGACAAGTTTGCAACTTTTAGGGTCTCTCCAAGCCCTTGCTGAGCTTCTACCAAACCTTTCCATGGAAGAACATGAATTAATCTGCGGGAAACATTTTGTTGTTGTAAGTTTTACTTGTGTAAACGCAGATTAATAAAAAGTTAACACATCATTTTGGTGATGCGCTCACCCAGATGAATCGAAAGTCATATTATCCAGCCAAACCTGCACCGTCGGATCCAACTTTGCAGCTCTATCCAACCGGCGTTTCAAGTCCTCTGGCTTTACACCCTGTTCCACGACATGACCTTTTTTACCAGTTACAGCACCAACGTATCTGTGGACCCGAGCAATGGCTTCTGAAAGTTGCAGCTAAACACACATTTTTTTTCATTAATAATTCAATACCATGTGGTGGAGCTGAGAATTTATCTTTCACAATGTTAAAATCTCACCAGCAATTGGGGACGCCCAAGAGCGGTAACCTTGATTGCAGCAAAGCCTGTACCTTTGGTTGCACCTTAAATAATACAAAATTGACATGATGCACTAACTGTAGTTTAACCGTTGCAAAAAGTTTCCCAGGTTTTTCAAGACGTACCCGATACAGCTTCAATAGATTGCAAGAACGTATCCATGTTCCTCTCGCACTGGGCTTCATTCATGTAAAAGTATGTACGAGCCACAGCCTTTTTACGTCGATCCGCAAATTCCTCGTGAGCATGGTACTTTGTAAGGTCTGCTGTGAATATTTCGATAAATGTTTCCATTCATTAACAATTAACAGTTAGTACTATGTATTAAGACTCGGAAGTATAATCAGATACCTACCCATTCTCTGTGCTGTTAGAGCAGCGTGAAGAAAAAAAGCAGAATTACTAGTGTAGTTGATTAGTTCGTTGCGTAACAGTATTCTACACACAGATTTGTACGTTTTATAGAAAACTAGACTGATCATAGGTCTGAAGGCTATGCATTTTTGCTAGACTAAAAAACGCATACAGATTTCTAAACTAATGAAGCTTGCCCCGGAATGAAGGAAATAACAAAAAATCTACGCATTCGACTTTTCACTACTACGTACATTTGGAAGTTTTGGAACAGTTGGAGGGTGATTTTTAAAAAAATTATTGCAAGGGAAATCTTAAATACCTGGTTTTAATTCAAATAATACAACTATAGATGATGTGTATGTAGTAGTCATACAGATTTTTATAAATTACAATATTGTTATTCATTCATTAGAAAAAAGTTTTACACGGGTAGAAATTACAAAGTGGAATGCCAAGTTTTTTTTGTTATCTGAACTTGTATCCTTAAAAGAACTTTTGCAAGAAAAGAAAGGAAAGACAATTGCTTTTCCGACATTATTCTTATGTAAAGCATCCCTAAAGAGTTATTACCCACCTCTAATAAATCTCCGTACATTTTAAGAGCATGTACACAAGGCATAAAAGATTCATTACGGCAAATGCAAATTGTCATCCCATTGATGAGGAACCAAAATGAGAGACTTACAAGCAGCATTATCCCAGGTGATAACTGCGTACAGGTATCACATTAAACCTTTTCCAACTATCTGATGCTGCTGCTTTCCTTCCTCTGGCGCACTCACACATTGACACATCTTTGTGAACTTTAAAGCGTATGAAACAAGCAAGAAGTATGTCAAAGATATCGTTTTTGCACAACTGGCATCATTCGAAACTCATTCGATTCTGGAAATCGTCCACAATCTCGATTTCAACATCACAATTTGCGCAACTAAAGCAGCAGCATCAGTTTTGGTACATGGCACATCACACAGTATGAATCATAGTAGGGAACAACAGGAAATTCAATGACATACCGTCGTCGGTTGGATGATCTCCAGAGACCGGGGTACAAGATCTGTGGAACAACATAGAGGAAAATACATCATTCAAAAGGTTCTAAGGAGATTCTCTAGTTTCACTATTTATTTACTGCCAGATGAAAAACTAGTTCTTACTCCATTTCTGCTTTACGAGCTTCATCTTGGGAAATGTCTTCTTCGACGGAATAATCTAGAATCGCTTTCACTCCAAACTCTCGCAATCTCTGTATATTCGGCTGGATCGTAACCTGATCAGCGCCAGCGACAAAATGTCCATAGAAAGACGACTCCATTATCTTTTCGAATATCTTCTTCCCGAATACTTTTTGTCCAAGTTGCATCAACTAATTAAGCAGAGAAATTGAATAATTTACTGAGAAATCATACCACAAATGTTAAAAACTCAACGAAATTTATCTTTAACAAAATTATTAACAATGGCGTTTTCATAAAACCCACCTTTTGATTGTTCTCCACAAGAGCCTCTATAGAGCACAACCGAAAAACAATGTAGCCTCGGAGAATCTCCCATGTTGATTTGGATCGGTAAGCTTGCCTGGCGTCGTTAAAAGTCAAATCAAGTTGGTCTCGTATTGGGGGCGTAACTTGGTCTGTTTTCCCACCTGTGATTATAGAAGTTGGAGCATGCGTTGACTTGAACCGAGGTCTGGTATCACATAACTTGCACCCGAGGAGAAACTTCTGCGAGCTAGCATGAGAAACAGGGTATACGACTGCAATCAAAGGCAAAGATTTGACAGCATCCAAATTCTTTTCCAAAAGTAATCGTCGTTGGTGTAGAAGACGAAGAATAGCCATTTGACGGATCGGCTTTTTCTCTCTTTTTAATAAGTAGGAAGTTTTGAGTTTCAAAATGTGTGACTTATTTTGCAAAGAAAATGATAAATTCAAGTGGTTTCTAACGTTATTTGAATTATTTGAAAATTTGAATTAAAATCGGACTCTAATTTAACAAATGAGTGAAACGCACTAGCTTATATATTGGAATGGAAAACTTGAGACGGAGGATACGATTTCTAATTTAGGTTTTGTCGTTTAGGGTGGGAATGGATGCTGAAATGGAAGTACTCTCTCAGTCAATTTTATAATCTGAGAATAATTATTGTTTAAAAGGACAAGCCGAAAGCCAAAAGAGTTTTTTACACTTAATTATTGTTCTAATGATAAATAGAAACAAAAATTTTATATCGTTTTAATTGAATCGACAGGGTTGTATTTAATTGTCAACAAAAATTCACAGGCAATGGGAGCAGGGAAAGAGTCAAATGAGGGGATATCGGCCCACAGATTAGTTTAGAATTCCAACAACTGAATCGCTGAAATTTATGTGTCGCCTTCCTTCAAGGTAGGAACTCCTGATTATTTCCAATACTCCTGAGAAAAAAACGAAACAGAAAATACTGATTACTACCTCTTCCATATAATTACTGGGCAGATTGAAATTTAAAACTATAAACGTAGTCTTTTCAACCATTGAAGCGTGTAACTTTCTCAAAGAAACAATCGATAAAAGAATAATACATCGATTGTTTCTCTTCGCTTTCTAAAAAAATTCTCTTCTCTTCAAGAGAATACTGCAATTATGCAACATTTTACGACTACCATAAATTGAAGAAACCAGAATAATCCGAAAAAATGTGGGAAATGCTTGCACCTATGAAGGATATAATCTCCTTGTGAGTTCCTAAATTAGATATTACGTTAATAGCCCAGAAAATACATATTTAACAATCCACGGTATTTCAGACATTTTATGGCTATTGAGAGGTTTATGAGTTTATTTTTTAAAAGGTTATCCACGGTAATTACTCCTTCTGATGAATGCCCTCCACAGGCTCCATAATAATAACATGATATGTTCCACTATGAATTACATCTGCTAATGATGATGCAAAGTGGTTTCATGAAGAGGGGTAGTGCTAATCATGTCAAATTCTCTAGAAACGCATACATTTCGTGCTCCACTGGAAACTGAAATAAATATATTGCCCAGACAGTTCTTTTCTATCTACAGAAGGATAAAATTTTAAATGATAACTGGACGTAAGCTTGACTGCTATGTACAAGCTCACAATATTTTCACAACTAACCAATCGCATGCTAGCATGAAATTTAGATGCAAGTAAGACATTTCTTAACCATTTGTCTCCAGTTTACCAGACTTGCTTATTTACCGGTGCAAATATGGTCATTAAGCGAATTCAGAAAACAGAGCTGATATTCATGCTAGCCTCTGAACTATAGTCCTGACCTGAACCTGGGCTTTTTAGTGTGAATTCAATAGATGAGATTGTCAAATTGTTTAATTATTAAACATAATTTACGTTAAATCAGATTAGGTCACGTCTCGAAAATGATAGCTTGTTTGTCGTATACTTACATATTTATGTCGGTATCGGTATGTCATGTTTCCAAGCATGATTGTTCACGAACCGGAAAGCAAATCAACAACACACAGCAACCTGTGCTTGTGTTAAAGCTAATATGAACATAATATTACGTGGCATATTCATGAGGCAAGTGGCAGATTTTGTGTTTACGAACGTGTTGACCTATATATGTGCTTTTCGTTGCAAGCTGTGAAGCTTATGTGGAGCATGATTCTTTCATTTCTTTCCATGAAATTGTACTGACGTCTACAACCAACAACGAAATTAGTATTTTTCTAATCTGATTTGTGCAAGGAAATTACATGTAGCACAGATTTTGAAGCCTGTATGTACACGTACAGATTGGGAATCGCAAATCAATACTCTAACATGCGCTTAACATTTGGGAAAATGTGCACAAGTTTTATTAGTAGCCATAGTGCCTAAGTGTGAGTTGGAAATGTAATTGATGGAACATGTCACCCCAGCTCTCACGTCAGTAGAATGAATCCTCGAACCACAGCTGCCTGTCTATGAGTTACTTACATGATGGTAGTTGATGCACTCGTGTAATTTTGGTCCATTACAGGTTACATGTAGCCATACAATTGAGCTCTTTGCCGGCTGGCTGTAACGAGTATGACGAGTAATGGAAATCGACCGGAAATAGCGTGTATATGAGGATATGCAACCGCCTGCCAATTATTCTTTTGCCAAGAATTCTAGAACCAGACTATGAAGTGTCCTTCTGTGTAAAATCGAACATTGTTCGTGTAGTCGGTTTCATTAGCAGTATTTTATTTCACGTAAACACCATCCTTAGGAATGGATTCAGGTGCTAAAATAAATTTTACACAAACTTACTGTAACCTGTAACCCATGTAAATATAATGCATGCGTATGACAAGAACTCTATGAGATGAGACCTTTCTTGTGCTTCGTCTTTCGTTAAACTTTTCATAGGAAATCTTCACCGGCTGTCTGAATTCTTAATTTAGATAGTCTATATAAATGCACAACAAAGACGCTCTTATGACACCCAATTCAAATGGCACCTAGATTTTACCAGCTTTTAGTATTTCCAAGCAATGCAATGTATGACGCACGATACGATTCTTCAAAGTTGCCATTGTGCAATAAAACACTCGTAGCTCAATAAATGTTTAATATTTTTCTTGCGTTTCTTGCTTTACTTCAAACTCGAAGCAGAGACCTTTGTCTGAACTGTCTAAGTTGACAAAAGTCATTATAGCTAGTAGAAAGACGCTGACTTTGTGATGACATATGGGACATGAACAATTCATCTGCACAGCACGACGACCTGCTAAAACTGCAGCTGACTGTGAAAACCGTAATGACTACATTTTTTTATCTTTATGAATAATTGAGTATGCTTTTGGTGATGGTTCAGCCATCACAGGTTCAGTGCCGTGGCGAATTCATTTAGCCATCATTAAAAATGCAGAGTATGATGTTCTCCACCATACTTTCATCATTCATATAAATATTTATAGGCTAGCAGAAAAAAAACTTCTAGGAGTAGGTGTAACTGACTTACATCTATCTATCATCCTCCCATTCTATTGAAGGAAGGAATTCGTAATGGCATATGAGACAGTGAGCTTGGAAGTGATGCAAGAAGCAATACGATGTGTTTATCTGAGCTTTAAGTTGCCAGTAAATCGTTTTTGACTACTGTGCCTACCAATTAAGTGAGCAAATGCTTCATCTCATAACAACATAACTACAAATCATGTTATGATGTCGCCTCCTATAATACTTACAGTAAAAACTTATCGTATTTAAACATTACATCAAGTAAGTTTAAGCCAAAGGGACGACGACTCTAGCTATAGTCAGTCAAAAATCCTGAAAGACATTTGCGGTAGCATTCAACATTTCAACGAGCAAAGAGACGATAGTTATATGATTATGATGACATGATCCAACACGGAACATTTTGAACAGGGCTCGAAACTTTTCACAATGAAATTGAAGTACAAAATGGGCTCTAAAGAAAAACGAGGATGCGTGGATGATTTTATTGTTCCTTAAATATAGGTATAGATGCACAAACGGTTTTTGTTGCGATGCAATTTCCTTAAATAAATTCTATAACCTGTCTGGATATCGTCATCGTCATCGCACGCATACGTGTAGTGTTTTTCAATGCATGACACCGATTATATGCAAAGTCGTAAATTGAAGGATACTCTATTAAAACATCAACGAGCTTGTAGGACACTGTGTAAGTTTGCCATGTGCACTGTTATCAAACAACTTATCTTCAGCTCATACATATAATTGCATATTAAAGGAAATGTTATGATACACAAATGTCTACCTTCCTTCACCACCTTCTTACACCTTATGCATATTTGATGACGATGATGAGGAGCCTCCTATTTTACACCATTATTACTTCATTATAAACTAGTTGCTAGCATGATGTAAACAAAACAATGCAATGCACACAAAAGATCCCGTGTACACCACCTGGTGTGGGTTAATACTAGTTTGGATTTGAAATCTGGATGCATTGGTAAAAATGGACTGGAATCTGGTCATGACTGGATTGGACAAAAGTATAAAAATGGATTTTACCTTGTTCCTGGTGTAAGCCAACGCTACTTCGAGATTGTACGAAAATTGCCACTTTCACGTTACAAGACGACAGTTTCACGAGTAGTGCAATATCTGATATAACATGAAATGTATTCTCCTTGAACTTTGAACAATTATGCTGGATTAAGCATACATGTATTCTTTAATGACATAATTGTGAAACATTATCTATGAAGAATATTGTATTGACACGTATATTTCTTGGAAAGTAACCTGATAAGCAGCATTCGCACTCGTTTCTTTATGCATTAATGTATTGTTTTTGTCTTAACTGACAACATCCACAAAGGGAAACCTGTGAAAATTCGTATGAAATTTGACTGCCTAAAATATAAATAAATCGTTGTCTTTATAAACACAAAGCCAGGGTGTGCTTCCTCTGTTCGAGTTATGAATAGATGAATGGGTTAGTCATACAACGGAATTATTATTTCCCTATCCCCCTCACAGCGAAAAGTTGCCCAAGCCATTAAATATTTGCAAGGAAGCATTTTTGTACCATATGAAAAAAATACCTAATTACTTTTCGGCAAATGGTGTTATAACCATCCATGCAAACCACATCATGAAAAAGTTGAACTCTGCGTTTGAAGGCCATTTTATGTTTTTTACATTAATAATGACCTGCATTCCGAGGACCGACTTCCCGTCTGTAGCCTTTGCTATGTACTTTGGTTCGTAAGCTTTCTTGGAGAATATAAGATTTATGTAATGTACATACAGCTATATAGAACATGGAAAATATTTCAATTGCCAATTCCTCGCTGTGCACGAATCGCCAAGTTTCATGCAGAAAAACTTAATTACGCAAGTTAAACTCATAAATGTATATTTTCAAGTGCATTTACTTTCTCACCTTGAACAGGGCCCAGCACTGTCCCTGAAGGTAAAAACGGTTTCTTGGTTGTTCGTATTTTCTTCTTTGAAAGTGTTAAAAGAAAACAATGAAATCAAACACGTTCGCTTTCGATGAAAATCAGTTAATTCAATTTTGAACTTTGTGGAAGGAATGCAAAGCAATACTTCATCTATTTTTTTCTTCATTCATTTTCACCAGAACTAGATTCACTCAACCACACCGTCAACGTACGGTGACCACAAAGCAATTGTTTCCTAACTTTCTTGTCCTTTCCACTATTTCTCAAAAACAACTTTCTTTCTCAGCAATAATGACGAAGAAATCCTACTCAAGGTTAAACACAATTAGTAAAAGCACAGGATATTTGTTTGCAGTGGCACGAGACCGAAATTGGTAAAGTGTTTTGCACGGAGAAAATATTACAACTGCGTGCTGGCTAGCATTCGTGTTGCACGTAACTACTCCAGGTCTTCAAATTCAACACTGAGAAGATGGAGAAAAAGGGAAGTCTAGGAAAAGAAGTGTATAGAAAGGAAGTGGTAGAGTGGTATGACTTTTCCATTCTGCAGTTCACACACTCCCTATATATCAGCATACAAACAAATACGAAAAAAGCAGCATTACCACCTCCCCACGACATAATACATATAGCACTGATGGAGATTAAAACAGTGCTTCTCCTAATGTATTGGATTTGTGGATCGTGGTAAGAGCAGAAATATGGTAGCCAAATATTACTCCGTGTTGGCCCTGTATACCGTGACTTTGTACTTCGGGTATTCCAACAACTGCACACCCTAACCATGCAATCCAACTGCATGTATGTATATCCACTAGTTTTTCGGTATATGGCCCGGGTAAAATCTCCTGCTTTACTCGTTAAGAAAGGAAAAGTATTGTGTTATGTAAGCTGCCGTCGTCTATTTCCTCTTTTCCTGTCTGTCCTGCAGTAACAGTAAAAATATTGTAAAACCTCAGAGTTCGTAAGAGAAACTTGCAGCACAGTGCTGTAGGGAATCGGCTACGAAAATACTACGACATAGCAGTCATGTCATGTCATACGAGTATACCACTAATACCACATAGTGCTCTTTCGCACTTTAGGTAAATGGACTTGCGAATTGTTAAAAAATGAGAACACTTCGCATGGATGTGCTAAACAAATGGATTATAGGGCTATATCAGGCCTATTTCTTGTAGACAGCTCTTTATACCGTGGAAGTATATGGATACTCTATATAAAACGTTGTTCCTCCTACACCGTCTTCACTTTATTATATACAGAAAGCAAGATATTTCCAGTTTGCAACCAGAAAACACTGCATACTGCTGTATACAATGATAATGTGATGGAAAAGTAGATGCGGAAATGATCTTTTAGTATGTGAGTTTTCGAAATGTTCGAATTGTAGGTAGTCGTGAAGTGAATTTATACTGAAATCTTTATGGGAAGTGTTGAAATTCGCTGCCTGAATTTCACCGACAAAACAAGATGATTTTGACTTGATCCAGTGCATAATCCTATTCCTTCTTGGCTTCTCTTCTCATCTGAATTTAAGGGAGAGTACTTAACTGCATGTAGCTGTGGAGTCTATGCCGGTTTGCGTTTCTTCCACAGAACAAGCAAAACTCCGTCTACCATCATGTACCATCATGTAAATTTGTATTGGCAACTTAAGTATTAGTTCGTATCTGGTATCCCCCACGAGAATATATGTAAAATACGAATAGGATGGAAGAATGTCCAAAAATTCTTTCATATGGCGTTTACTAAATAATCCTTCAACTGCATAGAAGATGTGGAGCATTATTTTCTTCACTTGTAAGCAGAAATGCATGTAGCAGTGTGCAAGCAAGAAAATGATATTTGCTATTTGCATGCTTGTGTTGAAATTCTTAACTGATGCTGATATATAGCAATATACACATGTGTAAATATAATGATGGCGTATATGTTAATACTAGTGTGTTGGCCCAGTGTGTAAACACTTGGGGAAAAGCTAGTGTTATTTTTGTTTTTACTTTAAAAATTAGTTTTGCACCAGTTCATGCCCAGTAT